>JBAMHX010000010.1:21033541-21046125 GCA_037177515.1 Pseudomugil tenellus
ACTTGTGCTGTTGTGGAAAGCAAGTTTTGCCATGCAGATAATGCATTCGACAGCTTTTTCTTCTGTTTTCTTAAAATGTTCGCATACTTTAGAAGTCCGTTGCCGGGTAGCCATGATGATACAAAAGCCCGTCTCGTTTTACTTCCGGTGACATCTCGTCTGACCCCGATTACCTCTACTGCGCATGTGTGCCATGGACAGAAACACAGAGGCGGCAGTGGAAAATCCCGCTGCAGGTTTCTTTTTTAAAAAACGAAGCTTCAAATATTAAATTAGTTGTCGACTATTAAAATAGTCGACATAATCGTGACTAGTCGACTAATTGTGGCAGCCCTATATACCGATAATGGCTTTATTGGCAGATAAAACATTACAAAATAGCATTAACATTACAGACGATTATATGTACGACACTCTTCGAAAATCCTGGAACGAAACCCTTCAAATCTGTAAATTAGGGGAATTGTCAAAAATTTTTAGGTGGTGTGCCTACGATTCAGACTTCATACCAAACGCATATGATAACAGATTTAACAAATGGATTTCAAAAGGACTAACTGACTATTATTCATTTATCCACAAGGGGACGTTCGCAAGTTTTGAGTTGCTACAGAAGAAAAATGGATTGGATCGGGAAGACTTCTATAGATATCTGCAGGTTAGGCATTACTTCAATCAAAATCTTACAGGAACATGGGAAAAATATCACTTAGGTTTCTTGCAAACGTTTTTAACTCTCATTGAATCCAGATCAATGTAAGCCGAGTGACACAGAATACACAGAAGAGATGGGAAAGAGAAGGTAAAATGTCTATTTGTAATGAAAGTTGGGAGAATATATGTCAATTACAATGGAACACTACAGGGTCCAACACATGGCGAGAGTTCTGCTGGAAGAATATTGTGAGATATTTCATAACACCTGTGCAGAAATGACACCAAGGTAGTGGAGATTCATGTTGGAGACTTTGTGGGGCTTCTGGGGCCAACCACTTCCATATTTTCTGGAATTGTACAATCCCAAAACCTTATTGGACACAGGTATGTGAACATATAAATAATGTTTTTAGTACCAAAATACCCTGCAGATTTGAAAATGTGTATTTTGGTAATGTGAAGGTAACAAACTGGAGAATAACAGATAAAAAGCTATTTGGGTTGTTACTGGCAGCGAGCAAGAAAGCCATCACAAGAAAATGGCTAAAGGTAGAGCCCCAAACCATAGATGAATGGGTCAACATAGTACACAAAATTTATATTATGGAAAAGTTATCTTACTCCCAAAGGATGCGAAAGGAAATATTTAACAGAATCTGGACAAAATGGACTGAGTATGTAAAACCTGTAAGGCCAGATTTTGTGTAAAATTGCTGTGATTGTAGAGTTCTTCTTTCTATGTCTGATATCATGTACTCTTCCCATGTATGTTTTGTTCATGTTATTGAAAATGTTAAAAAATAAAGAAAAAAAATACATGTATATTACGCAGTATTTCAGCAAATCCCAAAACTCTTCCCAAAAGCAATATATTTTATGTCCTTAGCATTTTGCATGCTGAATCATTGATTCAGCATGCAAAAAGTGACCATACCAACTGAGACCTAATTTTATCACCAATAATTGTCTAGCAGCACCAGCTGCTCTTAGGAATTTTGAAGGGGCCTGGTTTGTCAATTTCACAATTAAGAAAACTCCTCCCTCAATCACCCTTCCCATTTCCCTGGGTAGAGCAGGTGGTTATTCCACTAAAGCTTGGGCTCTCTACCAGAGTCCTGGGAGCTTGAGGGTCCTACGCAGTATCTTAGCTGTTCCTAGGACTGTACTATTCTGGATGTAGATGTCTGATGTTTCCAAAGGTATCTGTTGGAGCCATTTCTCCAGTGTGGGGGACACGGCCCCCAGAGTACTACTGTTGCTTTCACCTTCCAGGCCTTCTCCAGTTCTTCCTTGAGGCTTTGGTACTTTTCCACTTTCTCATGCTCCATTTTCCTGATATGTCTATCATTGGGGATGGATATATCGATCACTACTGCTTTCCTCTGGTGCTTATCCATGATCACTATGTCCGGTTGGTTGGCCACCAACATTTTATCTGTCTGGATCTGGAAGTCCCTGGAGGATCTTGGCTATCTCATTCTCCACCACCTTGGGGGGAGTTTCCCACTGGGTCTTAGGGGTCTCCGGTGCATATTCTGCACAGATGTTCCTGCACACTATACCAGCTACTTGGTTATAGCGCTCCATGTATTCTTTACCTGCCAGTGAGGTGCTGGATTGTTTCAGCGGCTCCTTTGCATAGTCTGCACCTGGGATCCTGCCTGGTATGGTAGATCTGGGCCTCAATCGCTCTGTTGATCAGGGCTTGCTCCTGTGCTGCCATGATTAGTGCCTCTGTGCTGTCCGTCAGTCCAGCCTTCTCCAGCCATTGGTAGGATTTGTCTATATTGGCCACTTCCGTGATCTGCCGGTGGTATATCCCATGGCGGGGCTTGTCCTCCCGTGATAGTTCTTCCATCTCGTGTTCCTCCAGACTCCATTGTCGGAGACATCAGGAAGAGGGCAACCCTCGGTGTCTGCTTCCTGATGTATTCGTGAATATATTAGTCATTCAATTGCTGTTACTCAACTTGATTTGACATCATAATGGTACGATCATGTACAGTTCTTGCTGACAAAAGTATATCTTTTGATTGATTATCTTGACTTTATTCTTAAAGTTGTCAAAATATTTGTTGGCCACATCAAGCATAAGTGTTTTGGCATATTCACCATCAGTGAACGGCTTCCCACTCCTCACAATTGCTAAAAAACCAGCAAAGCTTGCCAAACTTGTCGGGCCCATACACTGAGCTGCTGCTGACTGGCCAGTAGTTCCTGACACGCTTTCTTTCTGCTGTCTCCCGCTGGATATTTTGCTGCAAATGTGGTATGGCGTGTGTCAAAGTGTAGCTTTATATTTGAACATTTCAACAATGCAATTTTATCATTGCATATTAGACACACTGCTGAACCTGCTCTCTCCACAAAGGCAAATTTTTGTGTCCATTCCGGCTAAAATGCACTGTACTCCTGTTTTTTCTTTTCACCATCTTCTTGGTTGGAAAGGTTCACTCTGCATAAATCAATGGCCGGGCGTGCATATTACACCATGGCCTTCAATGTCGTGTCACTTAGTCCAGCCTACATTTATAATACACCTTATAATACAGTAACATTAATATGACACCATAGGTCAACAATAAACACGAAAGCACGCTTTTAAGCTTATTCATAACAGCACTGGCAGATATACACTTCACTGCTCAGTCAATCAAAGGGATTTTCATTTCAACCTCAACTGCACCGTAGCCGTCAAACAGTGGTCGGGCAACATTGCCTCCTACTGACAATATCTGTAGCAGTACTACGAAGGGCAGCAGCCGGGTGGCCAAGCAATGCCAGTCTGAGCTAGGTTCTATCACATCGCCAGCAGATGATGCGATGGTGGCAGCAAGGAACTAATCTGAGAGTTCCAGACTGCTGATATGTAGACGGTTCAGGGTCCGAGTAGCACCATAAACACCGCCTTGTATGTGACGCACGCATCGTTTAGAGTGTGTGACGCGTGCAGTGTTTACAAGGCAAACAACATGGTGCTACTCGGACCCTGAATCATCTAATTTACATGCACGTATGGAAATAGAGGCCCATGGCAAGTTTGTGTCCAGGGCCTGTGGTGATGATAGTCTGTGTTTTCAACCAACAAGCACACATTCATGATGAAAAGCGGGAAACTAAGATCATGGATATTGTCAAAACTCCACAATAAAAAGCAATTTTAAGATAAAAAATAAAATTAAACACTTGCACTCCCCAACGCCGATCTCCCCCACAGTGCCTGCTTATTTGAAAATGAAATATATCCTCCTTTCCTTTTTTGTCAAGATAACTTTAATGGCTTTCTTGTACAATTTGTCTGTGCGTTTCTGTTCCATTAATAAGTCCTAATGTCTATGGACATGGAGGCTAAACCGGAAAGCAGTGTCTGCCCCGTTGTATTCCTGGCTTAAGTTTTGATGCGTTTTAATGCCGAGAATGTACGCTCAACAGAAGCAGTGGACACAGGGATAGTCACAGCCAAACAGGCCAGTGCGTAAAGTTGCCCCATACTCTTGCTCAGATTTTTGCTCCAAAGAAAATCATGGAGATCAGCTGGACTTTTCCCATCAAAATCAGCCATGGCAAACATTACAGTCAGTTCTGTGTTAAGTCGGAGGAGATCAAACAGTACACCGTGGCTCAGTGTTAGACTGGTGAGGGCCGTTTGGGGGAGTTTCTTTGTGTATGTCTGAAAGTGCTGGGGGTCGAGAAGGGAAAGAAAGATCAGCATTTCATGGTCCTGAAATCGATTGCGTATCTGGGAAAGAATGTTGTCCAGAATACTGCCGTGGAGTTGTTGGTAGTGCAATGGGTCATCCTGTGCAGCCCCCCGGCCTATGCGCACGCTTGGAGCACCTGAGATGCGCACTGTTTCCTCATATATCTCACAGAGTCTTACCCCCGCTCGCTCAGCTGTCACAAAACTTGTTCCTCCTTGTGATGCAGAACGGTACATTCAACGCTTTTTTCTGCAGTACTCCAAAAAGCACATCAGCATACTCAAAAATACCTTTGAATGTGTTGAGCAAAAAGCAGAACTCAAAATCATCCAGACGTGCAATGAATCCACCTGCACAAAGCACAGTGTCCTGGTCGTACTCATCATGGTGTTCCAATATGTGCTCAAACATTCCTTCAGGACAGCTCAATTCTCATAGGCCGTATTCACCATTATGTGTATTGCCACCGCGTTGGTGTGACGTAAGGAAGACGTTGCTTGCACAAGTCATGCAGAAGTTGAGTACGCTTTGGAGATCTGGAGAAGAAAGCAGCAAGGCCGTTCAGGTTGGCAAAAAAGACCTTGCAATCTTTTAGCTTGGAGGCCCCTTGAGTCAGTACCAGATTGAGACAATGTGCAAAAGAGTGAATGAATAAGGCCATAGTTACCTTCTCCTTTACTTTAGCCTGCACCCCATTGACACCAGAGGCCATTACCGCTGCACCATCATAACACTGTGCCACAACTTTGTCCAGAGAGCATTCATATTCTTCAAAGAAATTAAAAATAAGAGTGGCAAGGTCATCAGCTCACCTGCCGCTGGTCACATCCACAAATTTGACAAACCACTCCTTGACACCTGTAAATACCCTGTTAGTGGACAGGTGGTAGTGCAAGTCTGTGTCATGTTCAGCCAGAAACAAAAGAAGCTCCACATAGTTTCCTCTATTCTAGGTTACTGGCCTTCATCATGTCCACTAAATGAAAGCTTCTGTTTACCCTAAAACATGATAAAATCCATCAGTCTTTTTAATATCTCCCTATTTTTCTTTACCCTTTCATTGTGGAGCTCAGTTTTCCTCCGTGTCTGTTTGCTGAGCTTTAGATCTACTCGGGTGTCCCCAAATATTTTAACAAGCACTGTAGCCTGTAAGTGCCCAGTCGTGCTTTGGTGTCTAGTTGCTAGCTTGGTGAAATGACTTGGGTTCGCAAATCCAGTTCTTGCTAGCTCTGGGGTTGGCCGATTTATTCTCACAAGATCCAGCTTTTCCTGGAAGATCGGTCTTGAAAATGGTGTTGCAAACATATCTGCAACCAGATCAATCTCTTCTCCTCCTTCAGCCATCATTGATTAAAAGATATAGCTATATTTGTTAGCTTTTAGCAATCGGGATCTCTCGCTTTGGTAGAAATTTTGTAAATTGCCGCCATTTAGGTTCTCATGGACAGACGTCCATGTCAAATTCAATGCGAGACCTTCTAGCTGGCCTCGGTGTCGCTGATGCAAAATTTTAACGGCTATTGTAATTTACTGTGTCCGTTCAATAACAACGGATGGGAGCCTGCTCTGTTGATTCTGTAGGCCTTAATCAGATTTAGTAGAGCCTGACAACACAACCTAGCTTAAATATGATTGGAGAAAAACCATTACTGTAATGTACACAGCACTGGAAGCACCTCAACCAAGTATATACATCTAATATGAAAACAGAGAAGAAATCAAATTTGTTGAATGTATTTTATTAATTATTGTATTTATTAATTAATTTTCTTAGTATGCTTAAGCCAGCAGAGAAGGCCTTGCTGGCCCCGACGGCCCACCACTGGCATAAATAAGCTGACTAAAAATGAGGGAATGTTATTTCTTGGCCTCAAAATGATTTGTGCAGGCTGCTGTAAATTATACAATAGGGTTAGAGTTTCAGGATATTGGCCCTCTCACATGCCTTAGTGCTGCGCCACAGTGAAATTACAATTAAAAATATGTATCTTAAAGTGCATGTGGAATTTTTTACTCATTGTGATGGCTTTTTCTGTATATTTTTTTATTTTACTATCGTAACAGCAAAAATATGAATGTATTTTTCTGTTAAGAAATTTGTTTTGATTTATCTGAGAGCCATTCAAATTCTATTAGCTTTTATATATATATATATATATATATATATATATATAATAAGAGGAGAAAAAAATCAAATTGTCTTGTTTTTGATAGCAATAGCTGCTGAAATGAATGATCTTCTGTACCTCTCAGTCCTACATCGAACTTGAACAAGTCTCTCACTGAACACACTCTGTTGTTTGATCACTGGGTTATGGAGAGGGTGTGAAGAATCATCCATCTTCATAAGCTTGTGCAGCATTCTTTTCATACACCAATCATAAAACTAGCTTTCTTGATCAGTTTGTTGACTGTTTTCAAGTCTCTGGCTTTGATGCTGCTGCCTCAGCAGATTACTGCAAAGCTGATTGCATTTTCAACAACAGACTTAAAGAAGATGTGCAGCATTTTGGTGCAGACGTTAAAAAATCTCAGCTTCCTTAAGAAGTCGAGTCTGCTCTGACCTTTATTGTAGATGTTCTCTGTGTTGCTTTTCCACTCAAATCAGTTGTCTAATTGAACTCCTAGGTACTTGTATTCCTTCACCACCTCGACCTCCTTTCCCAGGATGGAAATGGGGAATATGTATTCTTGTTCCTCCTGAAGTCAACAATCATCTCTTTTGTTTTGTTGATATTCAAAATGTGATGGATCTTGAAAGATGTTCATATGGTTGTTGAGGTGAGCCAATAAAAGTCTCGCTAGGACTTCCATAATGTGAGATGTCAGGTCAACTCGTCTAAAGTAATTTTGGTTCAGCTGGTTGTGGTTTTTTAGGCACTGGAACAAGGCAGGTGTTAAACAGGTGCTGGAGAATCAGAGATAGGAAAAGAGCCACATCTGGCTCGCGAGTCATAGGTTCCCAACCCCTGTGCTAGATTGAGGCATTGAAGGCATTACTAATATAATACTGAGCTCTTGGCTTAGCCTAGGCCTGCACCTCCTGTCAGATGGTACACAAATGCAAGGTTTCAGGGGTGCCCTGAAGAATTTAGTTACCATGATGTAGGAGGACAAGGATCACCTTCAATAGTACTCAATGGCACTCTGTTGGTTTGTCGAGATACAAGACCCTTGTTGAGTTCACATCTCCTCTGGAGCCACATCAGTTTGTGTCTCTCCTCTTGTTTGACCACTGTGGACCTCAGGGAGCACTTGAAACAGCTGGCCTCCACATCAAATACAATGCTTCTTCAAATTGGATTGTGCTGCATGGTGGGTGCGAGCGCAGCACCAGGACCATTTATCGGTCTTTATCCAGTCAGACAGCTGGTCTATTAAATTTGACAATGGGCAAACACTGTCCAAGATCATGTGGTGATCTTGCTTATTACATGAGGCATTGTAGGATTGTTTTGCTTGGTTTGGTAAATTGCTTAATAGCTTTGTCTCCTGCGGTGAATTGCTGGCTCAGTGGAACACGTTAATAAACCGCCTTCCTGGCTGTGGCTCAGATCTAGAGGGGTTTTCTTAAGACTTACATCTACGGAATTCTGTTTACTGTTCTGGAGGTAGATTACTAAGTAAATGATCCATGTGTGAGCTGCACTATAACTCCACATCTCGATCAGGGCCCAGCATGAAAACCAGTGAATCTGGAGGGAATACTTCTCAAATGCAATTACATCACCATGCCTAATATTTGGAGAGTTTATTCCTGCGCAATCCAATAAAGTGCCCAGTGATGGTGCTGCCCAAACTTTTTATTCATCATAGTATCTGTAAGGGGTCTTGGTGAAGTTTCACCTACCAGTGTAACTTCCTATAACCTTAAGTGCTCAAGCAGAACTTGATCATTTAAGAGCTCTATGGTGTCTGAAGGCAATAAACTCTCAAGAGCAATCTTAAGGTGTGCAAACTCACCAGGGTCTTGGCGGTACAGATTTGGGATTGCTGGAAAGGGTCCATGGTAGGTTGAATCTGGACTGGGACTCTGGGGTGGTCCAATATGTGCAGTAGATGGCTGGGGCTCACAATTGGTAACTGGAAGAAGTGGATGTTGAACTGCCTGAGGATGAGAAGTGGTAAAGTTTATGGGTACTTCATATGGGGTGCTGGGGAGTTTCAAGGGGATCCATATGGATGATGCTGATGGGGGTAGTTGTTCATTTAGATAGCTCCCATCCTCTGATCTGTTAAATCCAGTATTTGATGCTGACAAAGTAGTGCTGCATGTAATGGGGGAAATGGGGTTGCTCTAATCTATTTGTCTCAGAGAGTTCTACCTCTCTTTTCCAAACCATGCCTCTGGATGCAGAAAGTGTCAGGGGGGTGGGGCATGTACCCTTGGTTTTTATCTTGAATCAGGTGAGTGTGGGAAGTATCCAGCTCAAAAGACCCTCAAATGTAAGGATGTCAACGATACTGTGGACTGTAACATGCTGGACGTATTTAATCTAGAGTGTTGAACAGAACACTACCCCGGGACATTTCTTTAGCTGGGTGTGTATAGGCATACATGGAGGTGATCAGAATCAAAAGAATGAGACACAATGGCTGCTTTAAATGTTTGTATTCCATTCTTAGCTTCCCAGTACGCAAATATACAGATTGGTACATGGGATGTGCAGTTTTTCTAAGAAAACAATTACTTCCGTTGCATTACACAATATCTCTCACGGTGACAACAGACATATTCAACATTAAGCAGTAAGTAGTAGCTAAACCCTTAGTTCAAACAAAGATGCAACTATACATAAGTCAAAATAAGCCTTCACTATCAAAAGGCAAGCTGCATGGAGTGCTTCTTGGATGTAGCAACGTTCTTCCTCTGGTGCTCTTCAGTTATAGTCCAGTTGATATTCCAAAACAAAAAAATAGTGAGGAACTCTGGAGGATTTCTGAGTTAAAAAGTCTTTATTGTAATCCATAAATCCATAATCCATAAAAACATGGTACATGAAGGGAGGTCAGAGGACAAAAGGTAAGCGGTAATGTGTTGACGTAGTTGCTATGTGATGGCAAAATCGGTGCGTTCAAACATTTTGATTTAATTATTCACATAAGGGAATACATAAAGATACAAGCTTATTTCATTAAAGAAAAAAAATAACGAAAACAGAAGGAGAAGTGTCTTTAAAGGTACACCCTGGAGCACAGCGAAGAAGACTTGACAAGCCTGACAGAGTATATAGACCAGTGCTACGAGAACATCATCATGGTGAAGCCTAGCAAAACATTGACTCCCTCCATGTCAGCTCAAGGTAAGAGGCCACGAGAGGCAGAGGCCATTTCAACATCTAATGAAGACTTGACGGATATTCTTTTATCCAATGATAAAAAAAACTAAGCAGCTTAGACGCATGTCTGAGTTTCTGGCGATCCGTGACGCACTGGATTTCAGCCAAAAGCAGGTGGAGTCTTAGATAGTTTTGTGAATACCCTCACCAAGGGAATGACCCAACTCTCGGCAGAAAATAAAAAAATTAAAGAATCATTGCAGGCTGCAGGTTCAGAGTATGAGAGAAAACTTAGTGTTTTCAGGGATTAAGGAGCAGTCACATGAAGATCCTGAGATGACAGTGAAGAACTTCATCAAAACACAGCTGAAAATCCCGGAACAATCTGTTGAGATTATCGGTTTCCACAGAGTACACCGCCTGGGAGGTAAGAGACCCGGCTCTTGGCCCTACAAGACCAAGACCCATTGTAGCGAAGTTTGTTAACTTCAAACAGAAAGAGCACCTGTAACTTTATCCCAACCCGCAGCGCACACACTCGATCGCCAGGCATAGCTTGCTGACACACATAAGCATTTCACAAGGTGCACACAAATATCCACCATCAGGGTACAAGGAAGTGCACACTAAAGCACATATGAGGTAATTTGATTCACAGAAGTTTGATGCATATTCATCTAGCATGCACACACGTACGTAAATTAACCGTGGGTCACACTCATTACTAAAACTCAGTTTTAGTAATATGCATATAGGGCACATCTCTGGTTTTGAATAATGAACACAATCAAATTTGTAACGTGGAATGTGTGTGGAGCTGGTACAGGAAAAAAAAGTCAAAAATCCTTAATCTACTACAGGAATTACAGGCAGACATTGTCTTATTACAGGAAACTCATTAAACACAATCAACAGTAAATCTTCCAACAGCACAGTTTCCACATGTATACTCAGCTTGTTACAACTCCAGGCAGAGAGGAGTGGCTATTCTAATTAATAAAATATTAAAATTTGACATCACTAATACAGTAACAGATCCGGAAGGCAGATTTTTAATAATTATATTATCTACTCAAAATACTAAGTTATGTATTGCAAATGTTTATGGTACAAATGTTGATGATCCCTTCTTTTTTCACTCCTTCACTTCACTCCAGAGTCACTCAGATAACACACTAATCATCGGGGGCGATTTCAACATAATCTGTAGTGCAGGGGCGGACAGACATAGTACTAAAGGAAGTTATCAAACTTGGCAATCCTCAGAAATTCTAAAACAGTATATGAAGGACTTTGGTATTTGCGATGAATGGCGCTTTCACCATCCCACACTAAGAGAGTACACCTTCTTTTCTTCAGTCCACCATTTCTATTCTAGATTAGATTGTTTTCTAACTAGCAGATCGTTGCTGAATGACATTTCAGAGATAAAAATTCATCCCATAACCATCAGTGATCATGCACCAGTATCACTTACTCTGAAAAGTAAGAATGACAAACCAGCTACTAGAAACTGGAGATTAAATATATCCTTACTTAAAGATCACGAGTTTATTAAGAATTTAAAAAATAGAATGGTCTGTATATCTAGAAAACAACATACTACCAGAAACTTAAGCATGTATTCTTTGGGAAGCCGGAAAAGCAGTGATTAGAAGAAAAATTATTTCCTTCTCTTCCCATAAGAAAACGAAGGAAACTTTGAGAATTTCAGAGCTAGTACTTAAAATTAAAGCATTGGAGGAAGCTTATCGTGTCTGCCCTGAAGAACACACACTGAATGATATAAGGAAAGCTAAACTAGAACTTAATGAAATAGTAGATAAAAAACACAATTTCTATTGCAAAAACTTTGATTGGAGAAATTTGAACATGGTAACAAAAATGAAAAATTTCTGGCTAATCAACTAAAAACGAACAACAACTATCTCCTCTGTCAAAGATGTGGATGGAAATATCAGCCACGATCCGGACAAGATAAATAATGTTTTTATAGAATTCTATAAAACATTGTATGAGTCACAACTGGACACAACAGATGAGAATATTTATCAATTTCTTAGTAATATCAATCTCCTAAAATTAGAAGATGAAAACAAAATGGCTTTAGATTCACCTATTTCACCTATTTAAGTCAATGAGCTACATGAAGCAACAATAAAGCACCAGGACCAGATCAATTTCCAGCTGAATTCTTTAAAGAATTCTGGACAACACTGGCTCCCACTTTCTATAATATGATACAGGAAATAAAAGAAAAACAACAATACCTTCAACTATGAATTTAGCTATTATTACAGTATTATTAAAACAAAGAAAAGACCCCACACCTCCATCCAGTTATCCTGAATGTAATGGATGCTGTTGCACCGATAAGAATCAAGAGCACCATAAGTAAACAGAAGACACCATGGCGAAATGCCAATACGGTTGCAAATCTAAAGAAAGAATCTAGAAAATCTGAACGTCAATGGACGAAAACGAATCTTAAAATTCACTATGATTTGTACAAACAAAGCCTGCAAAATTATAACAATAAGCTGTTCAAGGCCAGAGAGCTGTATCTATCGCACATGATTAACAAGAATGTCAACAACGCTCACTCCCTGTTTGCTATGATTGAAAAACTTACAAATCCGCCTAAACAGTTCAGCCCAGAACTTCTTTCCACTGAGAAATGTAATGAATTTGCCAACTTCTTTAATAAAAAAATCCCAAAAATTAGACAAAATATCAATGCCACACAGCCAAACAAGAAAATTAGTCTATGTCCAAAACCAAGAACTAAATGAGATGTTATGACTCAATGTAATATGATAGATTTAAAAATCCTCCAAGAAATAGTTTGGCATTTAAAATCAACAACATGTACTCTGGACATGATACCATCTGACTTCTTAAAAGTAGTTTTTACCTCTGTAGAAAGTGATCTCCTGCCTATTGTCAA
>JBAMHX010000010.1:21072784-21091039 GCA_037177515.1 Pseudomugil tenellus
CTTGTGTTGTTCTTATTCTCAGATGTAAGTCGCTTTGGAGAAAAGCGTCTGCTAAATGACTGTAATGTAATGTAAAACTATATCAAGTATGCAGATGTCTACTATGTGATGCAAGCAAATGAAACAAAATGTCAACTACTGTGAAATTTTTAAGTTGCAAATGTGACTCATCGGGTTTGACAACCACTGATTCGGTCTGAATAATGTTCATTTTTTGTCAAACAATTAAATAACCCTCATTATATTCATTTTGTAAAAAGGGTTTTGCATTTTGTAGCATTTACCAAAACATTCTGGTCGCATCATAACTTATCTTCAAATATCTCTGCTCCCCTTTTACCCTTTAAAGACAGACATATCATATTTTATATGTACGTTTCTGAGAGATTTTGCATCACTTTATCGTAGAAACTTAAAACCCTGTTGTACACCACATGATCGGAATTTGTTTAAAGAAACTGATTTAGGGTATGAACAGGCTTTATCAGTAAGCCGAAACCACTCAGTTACTACTTGCATAAATACTATTTGAGTGTGTGGTATTTAAACTACCTAAATAAAAACTAACCAAGTGATGAAATATAGAAACAAATAAAACAATAATAATATCAACAACAAAAGACTATAAACTAGAGAAGTTAATCTATGAACAGTTCATAGCTTGGTGTAGCTCTGCACTGAGGAATTTTATTCTACTGTCTTATTGTCTTCAATGAATTTGTGTCTTCCATCGTATAACAGCAGTCATTAAACAAGTATTACTGCATCCTTCTCACATCACCATGGGTGTAGAGCAGTGGAAGGGGATATTCATTATGTTTCCAGCACCATCTTTTGAAAATACCTTGTTTAAGGAAAGGATTTGAAGATGCAGAAAAGATTTGACGGGGATTATCAATTTAACTCCTAATCCAAATGGTATAGGTGACAAGATGGGGATATTGACTTTGTGTCAAGCTAGAAAATCGCATAGAATTACATAGCTGAAATCTCAAGGGCTTTAAGGAGTTATTACTAAGATAAGGGCTCTTTTGTCTGTGTACCATAGCCTACTTAAGAATGAATTTAGCAGTTTTACAGCTATATATTACAGCATAGAAATCAATAAAATTTTAGCTACACTACTGAATGTAATTTCTATTGCTAACTCTTTCTATCTAATTGCCCTCTGAATGAAATCGGCCACTGCTTACACTAATTGTATTTTTACAGTTAGCCTACAGTCTACCTAACCCAAACCCCATAGAAAATCATTTAATCTGACTCTCTCATTTAAACCTAATTCTCTTTTAAAAAAAATAAATCTTATAGCCATGATGAGGCTGTCAGTCTGTCTGTACACACACACAACAGGAGTTATAATGCTAATGGGCATTCAGTTAGCTAGTAATTACCACCTTGGCTTTAAAATTAACACATGAACATCAGCTGCTCCTCATTCCAGTTAAGCAAGGACATAGCCTACTGGTGACCAGCTGCTGTAACACTTTTTAGCTAGAAAACACACCTGCTGACTCCCAGCTAACAACATAAAGAGTAACCTCAGCTTAAACGCAGCAAACATAAGGACTGATAATAATATTGTGTTGGTGGTAGCACCTAGTAATTGTGCCATGTGTTATGGTTTAAGCGGGTTCTTACACACTACTGTACATAAGCCACTTAGCAAAGAAGCCGATTGTTGCGTGAAAGACTTGGAGCAAGACTGTGAAATTTGGCTAGTACTGTGCCGAAAAAGATCCCCCTGTCAAAGCCCTCCCTGCCAGGTCTGCCTAGGGCCTAGGGGTTCAAGGGTGACCTTTTTGTCTTTCTTTCATATTTCTTTTTTTTTTTTACAATTTTTCAGCAAGATAGCAAAGGTAAGTTCTTCAGAGTAGCCTATGTCTGATTACATGTCATCTACAGATAAGATCTTGTTGCTGTGTTCCTGCTTTCCACGGCTAGGGTACTTTTTTTGCTACGACAATGTTTGAAATCAAACCATTTTTTTGGTGGGAGGGGGATTGGCTGTATAAGTATTTTAACAGCAAGATAAGTGTAGGAAAAGAATAATAGGAGGATGAGTGAGGAAAAAGAGTGTGTTGATGTAAGTAAGAAAAAAAGAGGAAACAAATGGGCTCTTATTAAAAGACTTATTACCTTACATTAATATGTCTCTCTCCAAACAACCTGTGACATGTCAGGATCAATAATCATGCCACCTTTTAAACAGAGAATTATTGGTGTTCAATCACCCACACACACACTCACATACACACTAACAACTCATAGACACAATCACAGACAAATAACCACTGTGTGACACCTCTGAACTCTCTGCAAGAGTAAATTAGTTCATTCCTTCAGGGTAAAACTGCAGAGTAAAAAAGTGTTTACAAGTGTATGCGCTCTTCGCCAATGTGTATTTTTGTGTGCACTTGCTTGTGTGTCCTCACACACTTACACATGTATTTGTATTGCTGTGGCTCGCGGGCAGGAAAACCACAGGTCTTGACCCCGTCATTGTGTGGGTGTAGGAAATAGCAACGAGCAAAGAGCCAGAGACACAGAAAATCAGAACAAGACTTGCAAGCATCCCCTATAGGCTTTTTACAGATAGAGAACAGGCCTAAGGTGTGACAAAATATGACACAAACACATTCGAAACACGAGACAATAGAGCAGAGTACAATTCATTGTTTTTTTTCTTTTTTTTTTCTTTCTTTTACAATTGTCATCTGTTGATTCATTCATGTCATCTGAATGAATCTGATGCAAAGCCCACCAGAAATGTCAAAACTGGGAAATAAGTACATAACATGCTTATGATCTCTTGGCAGTCCTTCAACTGGCCCCATTCTGTGCAACGTCTCTGAATGTGTGCACGTGTGGGCATGCAGAGATGATCATTGCATGTAGAAATTAAACATAGCATGTTTAAGGTGTTTAATAGAGGTGCTTTGAAATATGAGTTGTGACTGTTATGTTTTTGTTTTTGAGTGCTTTGGTTTTGTTCCCAGGTTTGTCAGTAATGTCATTGTGATTTTAAGCACCAGACAGATTGTCCTATACTTATATTTGAATGTAGTCCCCTAACATTACTATTTACCTTTGAATTGAAGCTGTACATATGAAAGGGAATTTAATTTGAACTGAAATAGTTTTTAACTGTGGCTTGATGCAGTTAATCATTGACTATTATGACAACCTCAAATATAAAATGCACAATCAGAGCAGCAAACCTACAGAAAGTGCAATATATACTATAATGACATTATTTTTTAGAAAATAAATTTATTGTGTACAGTAATATTAAACATAAATCAATAAGATGAGCTTAAATCTACCATCAGTTTTACCATTTTTTTTATCATGTCATTTTTACCTAATGTTTTTGATTATAATGGACATTACATTTTCCAACTGTTTATTCCGTCAAACACTATGCAAACATGTACACCTTGTAACTTCACAGTACTTCAGTAGGTCTTCATCCAATTATCAGCCAAAAAATTTCATATGGCCTGTTAAAATAAACAGTGTAAAACACTTTTCAATATTTCTGCTGTTGTACTGAGTCTTTAAGCTATGGATTGAAACTTTTTTGGTGTTTTCTGTCCTGTTTGGTTTCTGTCTCATCATATTTACTATTCAGAGCTACTGTTAATTAAGGTTAGGCGAGGGTGACGTAAAGTTAATTTAGTCTGCTCTGCCAATTGTTATAATACATGCATATGTATGAAGCAAATGTACATAACTTCACAGTAGCAAACCCATAGAAGCAGTTCTCTCCTCTTGCCTGACCCTGCAATCTTGTCGAGCTGTGTGACGTGAATGTGTTATGACACTCTCTGCAGGCATGCAAAATTAAACAGGGGGTCCCACAGGAGGAAGCATACATACTTAAGCTGTGATTTCCACTGCTTTATATATGCCAAGATGTGGAGAGTTGCTGCTGGAGATGCTCATGTTCATGTACTAAGACATTTACAGTGGTATACCAAGAAAATGCAAAGTTTTCAAGATGTATCTTTGGCTGTTATCCAGCAGACAGCCTTGCATCGTTGTATAGTTCTGTATTTTATTAAAGCATTGTTTCACACTGGGTAATTTTTATTTATCTCTGTCTTTATTTCTCTCTATTTTTCCCTGACATATTCATCCATTAGTTATTTAGCTTTATTTGTTCCGTCATCATTGTTCTGGTCTTTCCTTTTCTTGTTGTTATTGCAAACAGTGATTCTAAGAACACTCATCCTGTAAATGTATACATTCAATTACAAATATTTCTTAAGTTCATCGATTATTTCTTTACCTGCATTCACAGAATTACTTAGCAATTAAAAATTTACAATATGGAGAACTGTTGTGACATAGGTGGATGTTGTGAGATTTCAAACTAGGTTATTAAAAAAAACTAGAAATTGATCTGTAGCATTTGTATATTTTAATTAGTTTTTATTTTAAAGACAAGCTAAACAAGGCCTCTGAAGCTATGGCTAAGGGTATATACCCAAACGCACCCAATCTATTCCCCAATCTTTTAATAGACACAATACAATATTATAACTGACACTGTCAGTTGTAGTTCCAGCAATTCAACTTATATAAGAAAAAAGGAGAGAATAGAGGCCAAAAATCCTCCTGAATTGCAATTCTGTATTTGTTTGTTTTTGTCTTTATGTTTGTCATATTTTTTTTTTTTTTTTTGTAAACCTTGTTAATCATTTTCACTTCAGAACCAGACTCCTCATCTATGGTAATCTAAAAATCCATGTCACACCATTCTTTTTATTTCCTTTTGCCCTACTTTCTTATAAACCAAGAAGCCCAACTTGTCGAGGCATACTTCCAACCCTTGTCCCGTTTTCTTCTTTTTATCTTAACAGAATTCCATTATATTCCTCAGCTTATCTCCTCTTGTTTCTCCTTCCAACCCTTAAATGTAGCCATCCTTGAATTACTTTACACGGTCATGGTTTATATCCGCTAATGAGAAACCTTTATTATGATGTACCAAATAATAAGAATCAGAAGTGATTTTATTTAGCAATGCTATGGAAATTCTCCAGGACTTTACTGGGTCAGTGATCTTACAAGTAAACAACATGGCAATCGTGTACAAAATTGCTCAATACCAAATGCATACAAATGTGCATCTCCTGCCCCAATTGTCTCTATTGTCTACCCTTCCATGCTGATCACACCATTGTATTTACCAGCTGTGAGATCAGAAAAAGTAAAGAAATCCATCAAACTGAGGACTAACGACAGCTTAATAGGCTCAAAGGGTTGTTTCAATGCCACAGATAACATGAATATGCAAGTCTACAATCTCATCCTAGCTGTGTGTACTTTTTTATTCCCACCAAAAGTCATCAATTTTCCCAACAACAAAAACTCAAGGAAATCCCCAATAAGAAAATTGAGTTATCTGCATTGGCTCTTCCTAGCCACTTGTATTTGGACAGCTCATCCTTTTTATAATCGTAGTTTTACTCACTAACGGGTCCTCGTCAATAACACACTATCTTTCCTTCTTCACACCTCTGCTGGCTCCGCACGGGGACGTGTCCTCCCACTGTTTCTTTCAACCTTTATACAGATAACTGCAAGTCTCCCAGCCAAACTGTCAACTGGTAAAGTTGATGTGGATGCCACAATTGTCCTATCTTTGTTCTCGGCACCAGCACAGCATCATGGCTCAGTCCTGCAGCATTAGTGGAATGGTATGACAGCTCCTGTCTGCAGCTGAATGTGGATAAGACCAAGGAGATGGTGGTGACATTCACCAACAATAAGCTTTATCTAGATGGATCAGTCACCATCATATACTGGAGGCCTGTGGAGATTGTGGAGGAGTACAGGTACTTTGAACTCTATCTTTGACCAAATCCTGAGCTTTGCCTCTGAAACTGAGGAGATCCTCAGGAAATTCAAACAGCAGCAACAGAGCTTCCTTTAGACTTTTTCCCAAGCATTTCTCATGCTTGTGCTAGCTTCCTCTTCATCTACTGGCTCCTCTCCATCAGCCTCCATCCATTACAACAGAACAGAGTAGAGGTGTGAATAAGATCATTTGCTCATGTCTCAGAGCCATCTACACTAATGTGAGAAACATAGGCAAAGACCAGCTAGCAGGATCCTTCAGGACTTCTATTATGTCTTGTTACACTGGCTTCTGTCTGTCAAAGAGTTGACTTAAGAATGCTGCAGTTAGTTTATAAAGTACAGAATGGTTTAGGACCAAAATACATTCAAGGTCTTCTGTGTTATGAACAAATAAGACCCATCAGGCCACCGGGGTCAAATCTGACCATGTGAACAGAAAGTAGAACTAAACATGGAGAGGGAGTGTTCATTTTTGATGCTTCTCACATGTTGTGCAAACTTCCAGAAATCTGCAACTCTGTTCTCAGCTGTTTTAAGTCAAGGCGAAAAACACATTGCCACATTTTATCAAAATAATATAATTACACTCACTCCAACTTTCATTTAATGTATTTTATCTACTTTTTTTCTTTTTTTATATAATTTCATTTCCCTTTCACTATTTTTTAAAGGAATTTGAAAAGTTCTGTACATGAAATATGCTGTGCAAAAAACTTGCTTTCTAATGTCTTCTCCTATGACAGCAATGTTCCACCAAATGCAGGACTCAGAACTTGTGCCTCAAATAGCTTACGGTGCTCTCATCCTCCGTTTCTCTCCATTATTGTGTTTCCTTGCCACTTCAAGATTCTGTTGACTTCTCAGCTTCCAGTCTTCAGCTATGTGTCTAGCTTTAAAAAAAAACTCAATACTGCCTCCCTGCTCACCCCCACAACCTGCTCAGAAACCACAGAAGCTACCACCCCAAAACTCAGGATTTCCACCAAGAATCAATAAAGAACCAGTTGGAGGCTCAAGACACTTCCTCACCAGAAATGATAACTAATCTAACCCAAACCTCCAACACCTAGACCCCCTTGTTCTGACACCTCAACTGTCTTAAAACAATAAACTTGGTCTGATTTCTCAGATACATGCACATTCTATGACTGGCAGTTCTTGGAACCATGAGTATAGGAACTTCCATGATGCACAACCTAAATCGCGACTTCTGACATTGATACATGTGGTAACTATCAGACATTGAGATATAGGTGCGATACATTAGGGCGGAGCTGGTAATCACACAGGTGGGCAAACATGACCAAGAAGGAAACAAATCTGAAATGAGATAGTAATACAAAATAAAACAGGAAACAGAACCGAGCACAAAGTGTGGTGTCTTGAACAGGGTGTGACAGTAAAACATCTAACATTCTATTTAATGTCAAATTTGTCCGTTATAATCAGTGTTTCTGCATCTCAACAATCTTTGCTTCTTTTGTGAGGTAAGAGACATTTCTTCTCAGCAAGTTTTAGGCATTTATTTAGTAGCTAGCAAGGGAGGTTGTAGTTCGGTGGGTAAAAGGAGTTATCTACCAACTTGAAGGTAGGTGGTTTGATTCCAGGCTTCCCTTTACTACATGCTGAAGTGTCCTGACACTGAACCCTATGACCCAAAAAATGTAAGTCGCTTTGGATAAAAGCGTCTGCTAAAATGACTGTAATAGCTAGACAGTACCCTAAATCACAGAGAATGCTGCAGTGTTGTCACATGTGCATTGTGTATCAGAAGTCAAAAATCTCCACTTGCTCGTTATAACAAATTACAGATTGTTTTCCTAGGTATGATTTTTCTACTATGCAACAAACTCTGACCAGGAAGAAAACAGAGCTTCTCATTAAAAAATTTCTTTCTTTTTTTTTTTTTTTTTTTACAAAACTTAAGTTCAAGTACGAGTACAATACTGCTATGGCTTGTCATGTTGTAGTATCAGTAGCAGGTGGTCCGCTCTTCATCTCTATAGATTACAGGTGGTGTAACTCTGCTCTGCTCTCATTATCTACCCAAATTCAATTATGTAATAAGAATTCTCAGCTTCTATGAAGTTGAATGGAATTGATCTTGATAAGGAGCAGAGATCCGTGAAATCTGCAGGGTCTGTGACCCACAGACCAAATAATAAGAAATACTGAGAAAGATAAATGAGGCTGCCATGATGAGCAAAGCCATGCTGTGTGTGTGTGTATGTGTAAGACTTGTTTTACAATCTGAAGTTTGCTCCTATTTTTCATTAATCAAGATACGCTTTTGCTTGTGCAGCTCTACTTTGGCTCTTTTGTGACTGTGTAAGATACTTCTTCATAGGAATAAGTGAACAGACAGATGTACACCCAGAGGAACTCATGTCATTAAGAAAATACACGCATACACACGCTCCTCCTGTGTATCATCTGTTAAATGACTCTACCATGCCAACCAAAGCTGCATACTTGTCCAAACCACTGCATATTTGTGTCAGTTTACCATGTCACAAGGGACAGCCGACCATAAAGGGCCAATCCCAATTTGTGTTTGAGTTTGGATGAAAAGTTTCTGAAAAAAATATTGTAAACAAAAAGCATCACAGGTGTTGAGATACTATTCCTTTAGAATGAAAAACTATTCTTTATACACTTTTTTAAATCAGTTGACAACATAATTTGTTATTCAATTCATTCCAGAATGTGCAATGCTTTGTGCCAAATTCATGAAGGAAACGAGTGCATTCAGTCTTTGACAAAACACTGTTGACCTGCATTTTTGGAGTCACCATTTTCTTATGGTCAATCATTCATGTTCCAGAAATTGTGTAATTAGAGGAAGGGTAAGCAAGTTTGAGCCTTGACTAATCACAGTCCTGCACGTTTTAGATGTTTCCCTGTCTCAACACACATAATTCAAAATACAGAGTAACAGCAGAAATTCATAATTATAAAATATAAACCAGGTGTGTTACAACAGGGAAGCATTTTAACAATGGTGGGAACCCAAAGTGCTGCAAGATGGTTCCTTGCTCATACACCCCTAATCCAGTCAAATGGATCCAACAGGCAGCTAAGTTCTGCTGCATGACTAATGTATTGTAATAAAGTATGTAGAAGAAGGGAAACATAGAACATTTGGAGGACATGCTCAAAAGTTCTCTACCACTAAAATAAAATCGGCAAGACTAAGAATCTCTCTGACCAAATTTGAACTTTCACTGTTCTAGAGCAGTGGTTCTAAACAGTTGGGCTAGAGACCTATCATCAACCTTGAATGATAAGCTGTGACCCAAACTGAGAAAAAAGTACAAAAACTGAGAACCTCTGAAAAACTCAGAAATAGCTAGCCTCGGTTATGTGGTCACTCACTGAATCTAGAATAAACACTGTAATGGTAAAATGATTCAGTAACTTAAGTGAACCCAACCCATCCCCACCACCCCACCCCCACCCCCCTCCCTTACTGGAGCTGCTGTTAGACCAGGGTGATGTTTTGGATGAATAGAGTTCTAGTGATGACTCGAGATGCTGCATTCTGAACTATCCATCCATCTATCCATGGGGGTGGGGCCAATCCCAGCTGACATAGGGTATGAGGTGGGGTACACCCTGGACAGAGTGACACCCATTACTGGGCCAATGCACATAGTCAAACAACCACGCACACACACACACACACTAATCCAGTCCCTATGGACAATTTAGAGTCTCCATTCCCTCTCTCCTAGTCTCCTATCCCCAAAGCACATTTCTTTGGACTGTAGGAGGAAGCCTGAGCACCCGATGAGAACATGAAAAGCCACCGTTCGAGTCAGGTATCGACCGGCATACTGCTTTCTGCGAGTGCACAGTGCTAACCACCGCACCACCATGCAGCCACATTCTGAACTAGTTGAAAGTTGTTTTTGGAGTGTATTCTGGGGAAGACCAGACCGAAGGGACTTGCAGTAATCTAGGCGGGATGTGACAGGATTGTGAACAAGCAATGTTGTTTAGATTGTTGGGATCCAAGCCAGGTTTTTTAAGTGCTGGGGTGATGGCAGCTGTTTTTAACAATAACAGAACCAGACCAGTGGGGAGAGAAGAGTGAATGATGCGATTAATGAGAGGTGCCAGTGAGGATGTAGATGCTTTTACAAAGATGGTTGGTAGGGGGTCTAGTTGACAGGCAGATGGTTTAGATTTCCTTATTAATTCAGTGATGGTAGTGACAGGGGTGGGTGGCAGAAAGGGAGAAGGAAGGAGGCAAAGGGGAGGTGGAGGATTATAAAAAGTGTTTGGAGCGAGCTATTTGGTGGATATGCTGGATTTTGGACATGAAGAATAACTGTTACAAAATGCAGATAAGGCCATGTGTCGTGATAGGGAGTCTGGTGGTTGAGTGATAGTGTTCAGGAGAGAAAATAGAGCCTTGGTTTTGCCTTCATTAGAATTAAACTAATAAAGTTTACAGGAACTTACAGAAATATTATATCTTAAGATATGTCAAAGAACATCATATGAATGATAAAAATACATTTGTCAACTCACTTAACCCTCTTTAGTCATATACAGTCTTTAATAACTTTATTTTCTTAGTGTGTTCACTGCATGTACTGTAACTCCCACTGCAGTTCAGATTGGTCAAATGTAATCCTACATGACTTTTTAAAAGTAAAGCAATTTTGGCAGCAGCTTGTGTCCAAAATCTTTATCACAAAAAGGTAATTGCTGATTACAAGGGTTATACTGGGCATTATGTCTCAAAGGTTGAATCAAAAGATGTCATAGACATCTGCCATGCTTCATAATTGGATATTGTATCTCCTGTTATCTGTTAACACACTGATCAACTAATCAACAGTGTGCTCTTTTACACATTGTCAAAGAGCAGACATCAGTAATGATAAAAGCTGTTGCTGTTAATCAGTATGAAAAGAATAACGAGGTTATTTCATATAAATTCACACTCACAAGAATGTTGCCGGTCTTTACAGAAGGGGAGGTCTCTGAATTTTCTGCCTAATTTTAAAGAGTGCCAAAATCAGCTAGCTCTCTGACACTATAAGCCTCAGTTAACATGTTCACTTCTACAGTTCTTGGGTGTCTGAACAATAAGAAAAAGATTTGAGTTGATATGATTTCTTTAAATCATTAACATAAGAAAGACTCTGCTGTTTAAAAAGAGAGACTTAGAATGGAAACGTTAAATCTGGACAAGTTACAAGATTTTGGGAACAATGTCTTCAGACCAAAACAAAGATTATGTCCTTTACTGTATGATGAAGCTGTGATTGTTGAGATAGGACTGAATTAACCAATCCAAAGTGAATAATTTAGATAAAGATGGCAAGTTTTTTATTTTAATCTACATTGCTCAGTGGTCACTGTGTCGTAAATGTTTGTGCTGTCTCATAGATTATGCATTGCTACATTTTGATGGTTCAATGAAGGATGGAAACGTCCTTTACATGTACTGTTCCTGCATTGTCTGACTGCTCTTCTTTGGCCCAGCATGTATTTGTGAATATATTTTTACATACTCACTGTGCCTTTACATATTTATGGCACAACAGCAATAACTAATGAAGGGACATTTTTTAGACTGTCTATGTTCCTGTGAAATCCCTAAGGGGGCTTAGTAAATACTCATATTGTGGTCTTATAGGTCAAGGAGAGCAAGGAGAGTCATTTTTTCTGACACATGGGCACTCAAAGGCAGACTAGTTATTTTATGACACTTACACATGTGCTTTTGCTTTAAAATGCAAAGCAGCAGATTAAAAGCCATAGCCCTGACTGTCAGTCTCACTCCACTGTCATCCGTTTGAAAACACATTTTGTCTGAAGTCAGTGGGGTGACACAGGAGATAAGGCAACAGCATCAGAAAAGAAAAGGTGGGGAATATTTTTTTTAAAGTTAAGAGGTTCATATATACCAATAATAATAATATTAATGATACACAAAAAAATAGCTCAACTAGAATATTAACTTAAGCTCTATATGGCATTTGCCAATGACTCTTGGCCCAGATGCTGCTTCTCTGAGTATAAATGGTTTATAGGAAAGTTAAAATAAAATGGATGGTGAAAAATGAGTTTTATATCCACCACTTTCCGAGCAAAACACTGGAGGTCGCCATGACACCTTTTCTCCCGGGAAGCCAATTATTCACTTCTGGTCCTTGCTAAATGCATGGAAAAGAATATATTTTAGGAGGCCGAAGATTATGTAGAGAGATGAGGTGATTTCACAACAATAAGTTGCAGCACTGAAGGGCAAACTCCCACCTAAGAGGATCTTCTTCTGCTCTTATTATTATGTTGATCATAAACTGACAGAGCTGCACCCAAATTGAGAATTATATCTTATATAACTTATATATAAGTTACGAACGATCACCAGCAAATTAGAAGGCTAACTAGATACCAAGCAGCTGATTAGACACCTGCTTCCACCTGCAGCAGTGCAGCACGAAAGCCTGTAAGTACTCTGAAATTTGGTGCAGGTTAGTTTATGGGGCATCTTTTATTTCGTAAAATATTTTCATGACCATAGGGTAGAAAGAAGTATGGCCGGAGTGAAAGAACAAGTGAAGGCAATGAACACTGACCAACAGCTTAATAAAAAGGAAGAAATTGACTATAAAGTCATAATTACTCTGGGAGCAGGCTCAGTGTTTACATTGGATCCCTGCACTTCCTGGAAGCTTGCCAAAGTAAATATCGAGCGGCTGCAGGCAGCAGCGGAGGCTTGACAAGCTGTCACATCGACAAGGCAATCAAATTAAATGAAGTTTAAAAAGATTTCAGGGACCAGAAAAGGAAGCTGGGACACAGTAGCAACGATCGACACAAAAGAAACCCACATTTTTCTCATCCTGAATCCTAATCCCATTGAACGGTGCTAAACAACCGGAGCCAGAAGCTGCTAATGTAGCCAGAAGGGGGAGACAGACACAATTTTGCGCAACAGATCGAGGAACAGGGGTCCGCCAAGAAAGTAGTGGATAAATCATTTTTACCATCCTAAAGAAACAACATCATTATCTTAGTTAAATGCTAAATTTGGCATGAAGCTAAATGTGGTTCAACTCTAATTTCTTTAGTGAAATATCAGTAATGCCATGATTATCGTAGATTTTCTTGGTACAAATTTGTCAGAAAAGGAAGGCATTGCAATCACAATTGCTATGTGTTGGGAATTAAAGGATTGGGAATTAAACCCAGGCTGGTTAAACCCATTTATTGGAATTGATACAAGGTTGTTTATGCAAAATGCTGCGATGTAAAAAAAACAAAAAACAAAAACCACACAAGGAAACTCAAAAACATATCAGAAAACCTTAGCCTTATAATAGTCCCTTATGTTTATCCTAAGATGATATGCTTTTTATATACAGTCATCGTTATTTCTCTTCATTACATTACACGCAAATGGATAGATATATGCAAATTAGGTGATGGCGTCATTTAGATGCAAATTAGGCAATGACGTCATTTAGCGACTTCTAGCGACTTTTAGAGCTGCTAATAGCTACTTTCTATGCTGAGGAGTTGGCAACAGTGGCGCACAGAGTGCGCAAACTCAGGCACTCGAGTTGTGACGTCACTCAGGAACAACCACGTGCAAAATGCGTCTGTGTGATTGCCGGCTTTACTTGTGGACATCGCTGTTGCCAGACACAAAGTAACAGCAACATTCTCGAGTAAAGCCCCAAACGACCACAGTTGCTGTGTTTTTAACTTTTATTTTGGGGGAAGAAGTTAGTTGTTTATTTAGGTGGAGCAACACGCTGAAAGTTTTCCTTATTCTCCATAATGGCACCTTGGTCATTTATTTCTATACCATACAAATATGCAAAGTAATGCAAACGTAAATTATATTTTTTCTTATTAATATTTTTTTTTTACTTGCAATGATCTTGCATTGTAAAGCTTTAATTAATACCGAACTAATAATTGTTCTTAAATGACCATAAGGGAACTTTTTTCTTGATTACTGGTTTTATTAGTGTTTACTAGTTGGCCCCCATACCCTCCTTATCAAACCCAATATTTAAGGAAACTGGATACAAGGTTAGCTAAATCAGCTTATAGACACATTGATTAGCCTATTATTGTGTACATTTGGTTAATCCTGGTCATGCGCACTAGCTGGCGTCAGAAGATACAGTGTAACTGGGTGTAACTCATAGTGTTTACACAACAGATCTTGCAAAGAAGCAAAAATCCAGTCGCTTAAAAGCAAAAGAGAACCATGTTGACCATTTATAGTAGAGGGATCTTGAAAGATACGAACAGAAGTTGTATTTCTGTGGTATTTCATTGCCTGATCTGTTTGAAATTGACAAAAAGCAGTGGAACAATAACCTGTCGAAGTTGCACCCTGTGCAGTAAGGACATATTTGGAACTGTTTAAGCCGAAGCATTGAAAGCTTAGAAATTGCTGGATGGATATATATATATATTTTGTTTGTGGGCATTTTCATGAAGCTTTTTAATGCGGTGCAAATGACTCACTATGCTTCCTAGGGAGTTACGATCTTCCCTCCGCCCCTCTTAAGACTATAATTGAAATTAGGACTTGACTCCTTGGGTGAGTTTAAAGAATGTGTGTGTATATAACAAAAATTATATATTTGTTCTTTTTTGGAGAACTGATCTGAAGCCTGTATGGACATTTCTAAGGCTGAAAGTAGCTGACTCCCAGTTACATATTGAACTGAGAAGATAGTTTTAGTGCATCAATTTCACAGTGATTTTCACCTAATTTTCCAGCTTTGACAGAGATCTACCAGACTTTTATGAGCAATGAGGTTTATTGTTTATCAAAGCCACAACGACTAGCAGAGCAACTCAATTCAGCGGTGTGTATGGCCCACCAAAAGCAGTGACAGCTGACAGCCAAAGTTTTTAAGCCTGGAATTAATGATGAAAGAATTAATGATTGGTGCCGGTGTGCTCATCGACGACAGTCTATCCTCCATCTTGTCAGTTGACTGTTGGCTGGTCGGTACAACAGTGCAGCGCTAAAACACAGTGAAATATACCATTGAATCTGTAAAATCATTAAACGATCTCATCCTGCATCCTGAAAGTGGATACGGAGAGGCACGAACATTAACACACATATTCACTTATTTCACTGCAGGATTACATTTGGCAAAAATCAGATTGTGTCCGCTGCTTGTACTCACGATCATGTTGTAGCGTGACCCAGGTCAGCAAACGACACTGGATTATTCCTTTCAAGTTTCACCCCTCCTCCAGGCCACATCTAACCCAAAAAATCAGAGACAAGGACTTTGATGTCCCATCTAACATCTGTCAGTCTGACAACCCAGAAACATCTGGACTAAGAAACCTGTTTGATTCAATCAGACACTTCAGTGTAAAATAGAGAATTACTGGGAAAGTAACAACTCTTTGTTTACAACCCCCTTTGAAGCTCACCCCAGAAGATAAGGACAGCCAGTGGTCCATCCAGATGTCTCAAACTCCCCTCTGAGTTACTGAGAACCTCAAACTCAGAACTATACCATCTGAAGCATAAAACCACATGACTTTGCTTTAGAATCCCCAAACTTTGACAGGAATGGACGTGGGCGTTTGTGTGAATGTATCATTATTTTGCACTGTTTTCTAGGATTAAAAATAATGTAAGGACTAATCAATTAATTTCTATGACGGCTCAATAGTGCCACCCAGAGTGTCTCAAAGGAGATATTCAAAATGCTCTTCTCTGTTATCTGTTGAAATAATTCTTCTTCCCTTTCTAGATACCTTAAGAAAATGCATTACCTTCTGTTTGTACAAGGAAACTGATGTCTCATCCTGCCAATCATTATTGCTTGTGTTAAACAGGTTATTATAAAATTGATTTTAGGTTGGGAAAAATATTACTAAATTTAGACCTCTGTAATCCAACCTGCAGTCTTTCCCAAAAGCCCACCTATGATGACATAATGGTTCCTGATTGGCAGACACAAAACACCACGAGTAGGACCCTCTAAGTTTAAATGTCCCAGCGCCCTCCTCTCGCTCTCTCCTCTTGACGCCGTTTTTGTGCTCTTATCCTCAAGTCTTGTCCCGTGTTAATCGTCTTCTTTGTTTTGCGTTTGTTTCTTTTCGGCCTAAGTCCGCCTTATCTGTATACATGTGTCTTCCTATGTTAATCTCCTAAAGCAATCGACAATCAGCTACTAAAAAAAGTCTAGACTGCAGAAGTTACTTGTATGCCACACTAACTGATCGATTCCTTACGAGTTTAATCATGTGTGTTATTTTTCCGAATAGTTAAGTTAATTTGCTCATATCCATGCTACACCAG
This sequence comes from Pseudomugil tenellus, assembly GCA_037177515.1. Lineage (NCBI taxonomy): Eukaryota > Metazoa > Chordata > Actinopteri > Atheriniformes > Pseudomugilidae > Pseudomugil > Pseudomugil tenellus. Next base: position 21,088,974 of record JBAMHX010000010.1, read on the forward strand.
CAACTTCCTTCATCCAGGACACCTGAGACATCCCAAGAACCAGCTTAAGTTGGTGCAGAACTGCCACTAACAGCAACATCGGATCCACTTCAAGACGCAGACCTGGTACGGCCTCTGACGGAGTTCGTCTCTGCTGTAAAGCCGAGAGTGGAAGCAGCGGTGAATGCATTGGTTCTGTTCTGCCAGGCGAACATCGCAGAGCGCTTAGATCACCCTGCGCTGAAGTAAGACAGATCCATTACCTTGAGCTTGTATGGCCCCGTACTAATAATCTAAATCCTGGTTCCCGTCTCAAGGACACGCTTAGATTAAGTACATCTTCCCCGTAAGTTACCTGAGACAAGCCCTTTATTTTAAGCTACTTGGCCTTTCATCCTCCACACCATGTGACCGCGAGTCACATTCTTATCAAATCATAGAAGGTTTAAAAGGTTTAAATTGTGCATTGATTACATTAGTTAAACTGTTTAACCTGCATCTATGATTTTAACTGTATGGATAATAGGCAATGTGGTGTTAATAAAGTGTGTTTTTGTAATTAAGAAGTTGTAACAGCTTATCTTTGAGAAACTTTCCTCTTTCTGTAAAGAGCTCGCTCCGATCAGATTAATATGAGATTGATTTTGTTTTTTTAATTAAATAAGTTTCTTTTCACGGAAGCCCGTTTCCGCCGTGTTATAAATCTAAAAATGGTGGCGCCCCGAGGTTAGTTAACGGTTTAAACACCGTCTCACTAAGTTATTTAACCTTCATACTAACGGAGACTATATTAGGACCAATATTAATCTTATAACCCAGAATGCAACGGATATTAATGCTGCCCGCGCATAAGAAATCTATTACAATGTTTAGTGTAAAGACTTCACGTTCATAATGTTCTGTTTATGCAACCCACTGCATTACACAAATAATCTTTGTTTACAAACTGTAAAAAAAAAACTCTTAAAATAGATGATGCTCCACTCTAGTTAATATATCCAATGACAGCAGTGGATGTGTCTTTCTGCCGCCAGCCTGAAACTAGGTCAATGAGCACGCATTCGTGACATCACTCGTCAATGTGTCTATAGGAGGGATCATGCAATTATATTATGATATTTGATATAGGTGTGCATGGGGGGAGTTTGGGGATTGGGGGATGGTTGTGTGTTTGTATGTATGGAGGGGTTATGTGTGCTTGGGGCTTGAGGGATGGGAGAGTGCAATGGGGTGCTTAGGCATGTATGTGGGTGGGGAGGGGTGGTCTGTTAGCGTGTGTGTGCTACAGAATAGGTTGAGGGGGAGGGACTGTGGCAGCCCCTTGGTGGGCTTGGGGGTGGCCCTGGGGTCTTCCTTCGTCGCCAGCATGTGTGGTGGGTGGGTACCCTCTGGATCAGCTGGTGACTCCCCAGTGGAGGTTGATGCAGGCTCTGGTGATGGGGGTAGTTGTGTCCGGCATGGCCTGCTGCCGGGGACCCTGGGGAATGCTCCCCTCTGGAATGTGAGCTGTTTGTCGGGTGTGGTAGGGGGGCACATTTGGGTGGCCTTTGTTGCTCCACTCCGTATCTGATCGCCTCTCAGTTTTAATCACACTTATACATACGGATGGGTATCGTTAAGGATTTATCGATACTACTACTCTTATCGATATTCCTTAACGGTCCGGTATTTTTTCGGTACTCTTATCGGTACTTTTCTTTTTTTAAAGGCTAAAACAAAAACAGAAAAATCAATTGATGAACATTAAGGGGTTTATTTTCTAACATTTTGGAACAGCAAAACACAGAAAATATATAAATACAGAACAAAATGTACAAAAATAAATAACTTTAAAAAATAAAAACTTTAAAAAAAAAAACTAAAAGTATTACAAACAAAAACAACACTTTCTCTTGCTGTGCAGTCTATTTTGAGGTTTAAAGTCTTCAAACAAAAGCACTTCTGCTTCAGTGCAAGTAGGAACCAAAATTATGTTACAGTGAATCCAAGATAAAATGTAAACAAACCTTGTGTGAACATTAAGAACAACAATAACACCATATCCACTCATTCATTGTTTTTTTCTGGAGCTGGAGCCTGTCCCAGTT
>JBAMHX010000010.1:21091139-21104423 GCA_037177515.1 Pseudomugil tenellus
GGTTAGATGTGGCCTGGAGGAGGAGTGAAACTTGAAAGGAATAGTCCAGTGTCTTTTGCTGACTTGGGGTCACGCTATAACATGTACATCGTAATTGTCAAACACTATATAAAAAAGGGAATATGCAGGCTTTGTCCTCACCTTTGTTCCTATATTGTTTAAGCATATTAGTGAATCAAGAAACTATTTAATTACAGTTAGTGGAAGATAATGTTGCTTACATCCAACAAAGTGTCTAGGTTTGAGAGAGGAAAGCTCTTTGTTAGTCCTGGTGGTCCTGCTTTTGCTTTTGTCCCAATGTGGCTGCATGCTGATATAAGCTCTATGCTTAGACAGCCTGTTGTTTTTTTGTTTTTTTTATGATGAAACCAGTTGAGATTTAGAGAAGAATATGAAAGGAGGTAAGAGGAGGGTGGGTTTTATTTTCTTTTACGCCACAGTAAAGGAACTACAACATCCGATTTTCATTTTAGAGATGAAAACTCAGGGAAGTTTAAGTTATGGACAAGACAAGAAATGGTATTTTACTGCCAATGATGTTGTATGCCCATCTTTGATTTTCTTTCTGACTGCTTTTTTGTCACTTTTGATTGCCTTTGCATATATTACTTGAAGTGGGTTAAACTTTTAGCCCTGTTTTCCTCTTTTTTTATGTTTGATTAATTAAATAAATAGTTTGTTTAATTTTTAGTAGCTTTATTTCAGTTTTCAATTCATCTTTATTATAGACCCATGGTCCATTTAAAAAGAAGCACAGACAAAACAAAAGCAATGCATTCAACAGACATTTTAAACAGGCAGGCATATCAATATCTCCAAAAAATCAGACTGAAAATGAGTCATACTCCATGTTACATTAGTGAGAGACACTACTATTTCATTTTCTGAAATTCTACATAAAGGATTGATAAAAGGTTTCACTCCAGCACTGAAAAATATTTCTGTGACACTTGCCCATCTTGACCTCAAGAGAAGATGTAGTAAATCATTATAAGCCACCTGCAGTCTGGGTAAACTTCTCTGTTCCATCTTTGTCAGAAATTGATATAGTTCAATGTAAACCATCTTCCGTTGCCATTGTCTTATACTAAATCTTCTCTGGGCAATGGTGTTTTGAACTACCTTTGTCCCCATCTGTATTCTCATATTGGAAATATTATGAAACTACTTTGTTTTACAGAGTTAGCTTAACATTTGTGGGGTCATTAAAAGCCTGTACTAGAGGAGCATTTGGCTCTTTATTATGCAGGACAGTGTTGTTTGCTGTCCCCCAGCCTTGGGCAATAGTCATGCTTGTGATACATGCAGATAGTTACCCTTTACCAATCATCTCTCAGATGGTCAATAATAATATTAAATCAGGCTGATGGACTGGATGTGGATGTGTTATTGTAACCCCTCAGGGATTTATACAAGATACACTCTGTTGTGCTTCAAGAGGTATAATTGGAGACTATATAATGCAATGTTTGAAGATAAAAGGAAGGTCTATGTGGTAGCCAATGGGACAGAATAACATCACATTACCACCTCAAAGACAACAAGATGGGCAACAGAAATACATCATAATAAATACTGTAAATAAAATTAATCTCTTGAGCCTTCAGAAACATATAGTCCCATATGACTCACGTCTCGGTTGTTCAGAAGAATACAATTACAACTCTTAGATTTCAGACTGAATGGAGTCAGAGATAAAAACATAAAACTAAAAGCAGTCAGAGTGTGCGGCTCTACACCAAGCCATTGTAAGCTTTGATTTTTCTTCCAGTGAATGTGGGTATTAGTTTTTGTGTTAGACTAGTGTTTATAGTATATACTTTAGTGTTACTTAATCCAAGTACAGTTGGTGTGGAAAGAGCTGGTACACTATGTGTGATGACACTGAACTGAGCTATGGTTTAGTAAAGTAATCTTCTATAGTTGCCAGGGTACTCCAGGTGGCTCAGTGTGGAGATGGCAATGGCATCCTTGGTGGAGCAGTTGCTCCTGTATGTGTATTGGTTGAAATCAAATACACCAGGAAGACCTTGAGTACTGGAGGATAAGCTTCTCAAATAATTTCATCACCACTGACGTTAGGGTGATGGACCCGTAGTTGTTAAGTTCCCTGGTGTTTTGGGACCAGTATGACCTTGGCTACCTTCAGGCACATTAGGAATGTGGTCCTCTGGTTTACCTGTTGTACTACCCGCACAGCATTTTTTTTGGAGACTCAGTTGGTGGCACCGGGAGTCTTCCAGACTGGAAAAAGGAAGAAAGCAAATGAGTTCCTCTGCCAGGAAGACATAAGCATTGTTGGTGCCTTTATAATTAGAGATGCTCTGGATCTCTTGCCAGACCTGCAGTGGATTATTGACATGTCCCTGTATTTTTCCTAATGTAGTCATCCTTTGCAGCCCTAATGCCCTTTTATAAATCTGCTTCGATCCCTGGAGTAGGGATGGGCATAATTAACCGATTATTGATTAATCGATCGTTAAGATTTTAGTCGATGACATTTTTTCTAAATCGATTAGACTGTCAGTCTTGATGGAAAGCAATGGATTTTTTCTTTGTGGGAATAATTCAACTCTTTACCACATGAGGGCAATGTTTTAAAAATAACTCCACCAGCCCACTCAGTTACCTGCGAGTTTCCGTGTATCTCAAAAATAGTCTGATAATAAAGAGGTCACGGCGAAGTGTGGCATTTGACCACTTTAATTTAAAAAATGATTCTGTTCACTGTCAGCACTGCAAAGCTGTATTTAAGTACAAGTCGTCCACAATGCAAATGATGTACCACTTAAAGAATGTACATCCAACCCTGGTTAGTGGGGGCTCCTCCAGCACTCTGTCTTAACCTAGCATCAACTCTGTGTTAGCACGGAGGAGCTGCGATGCACAACGGACAGAAATAATTACCCAACGGACCTGGCAAGTTCATTGGGAAGGTTTGTGACATTTGGCTTTATCAAAAGCTCCGCTACTTCCTGAACACTAGCCGGGTTTTTGTAGAACCGCATATCTTACCCCTTCTGGCTAGTAGAAGAAAACGCATCCACACCACCTCTTTTTTTATATAAACTCCATCCACACCTATCCCCAGAAGCTCGCTGTGAAGCACATTTATAACTATATCAAACCTTTTTTCGTACTCTACCCTCATCAGCTCAGTAGTAGCTACGGTGTGCAGCAACTTTTATGACAACATCGACCCGTGATCGCATGACAGTAGACTGTCCTTCTACGTGAGGACATCAACCGGCGATTCCTCCGCGAGGACATCTATGTGCACTAGTATTTGTGCGTGTATTAACACAAAACACCTGGACAAAAGATAAAGGTAATGGAGTTTTGGGCAGGCTTGATTGAAATCTCCTGCAATAACATATTTGTATGAGCCTTCTGTAACACCATTAAAATTTGTTGGAGGCATGCCAGAGCTATGCTCATGTTAGTGTCCAGGGCTATGTAAACAGCTTTGATGGTTATCACTGATATCAAATGGTAGGGGAAAAGGGCAACAAAAGATTGTGAAAGCTTGAAGATGACGGGAGCAGTTATTCTCTATAACACAGCTGTGTGTACACCAGTTGTTGTTAATATAAATAAGCAGTCCTCCTGCATTGCTCTCACTGGCATCTCTACTTTGGTTGTGATATGTAGTCCATCCCAGTAGCTGCACGGCTAGCTCTGGTTCCACAGTTTAAAGCCATGTTTCTGTATCACATTGTTTATAGCCAATCAGAGCTTCAGGTTGCTCATTTTGTTGTTGATGGATCTGGTATTGGTCATAAACGGGCTGGGGAGCAGTGGCCTGTGTGCATCTCTCAGCATGTCTAGAAGGTTTTCTCGGCACCCACACCTGTATTTCCTGCCCCTTCGCTGTCTGTGCCTTGTGTTGGGGAAGATAATCCACAGTGACCCAGGAGCTCTGGCCATGTCCTCTGGGATGTTATGTTGTTGTTATAGGTTGCCCTTAACTAATTAACTGAACCTTAAACACACTTTTTACAGCTCCTGTATCCTGTAGTTTGTGCATAGTTTCCAAGGCAATTGAAAAATACCATGTGCAGGTGTAGGTAAAGCAGACAATAGAACACAAAAGTGAAGAGCTGAGACATGTTTATGTGCCACTATATTACCTGATAACTTCACTTCTATTGAACCATTAACCAAAAAATCTGATATCATGTTTGGCATTGAAAACAGATTATATTAATTGTTCTAGTTTTGCAAGAATCTGCCCTATTTTGCCAATGCAAACATTTAACTGGAACAGCAATCTTCTTTGTATTAACTTTATACCAACTTCCTGGATAAATACATTGATAGCAGATGTATCTCCAAAATAAAAATAAATAAATAAATCCTTCTGTATATATGCTTATAGATTTACATATATGGAAATCAACCATGCCTGGGGGGAAAGATGCAAACCACTATCATAATATAAGCTGGCTCCCACATTTTTCACTAATAACACCTTGAATGCTTTTTATGTTATATTAGAACAAGAGATGCAATATTTTTCTCTAATCCTAACTAAAACATGGACACATCTGACCACTGAACACATTTACTGTCTATATTTTTATTTGAGATTAACTCATCTGCAGAAAACTGTTTTCATGAAGTCATAAATATATGGCTTTTAATATGACTTCTCCCTTAGGAAATACATTTTGAACAAGATGGATTTGAACTGCTCCTTGACTAATTGACATAGACATACAGCTGCAACACAGTAATTCCAGTTTCATTGTTGCATCATAGAGGGGCTTTAGGGAAAATTACAATGAATAAATCATCACAACACTGTGGAGGAAAATGAAAAATCCAAGAATACCTTCAAGAAGCTAACAGAATTTTAAATCTTGCACTTCACGTGCCAAAAATCCAGGATGATGTTTTTATCTGTTTATGATTTTAGGAGACATACTGTATTTGAGTAGTTTGTCTTCCTTTAATTTATTTAATTTGTTCTTGTTAACATGTTTAAAATGATGGAAATCTTTATTTGGATTATTTTTGTTTAATGCTTTAAATGGATACCATTCATCAGTCAGAGGTATGGACATTTCTGGAGATGGAGATGGACATTGATATGGATGTGTGTATTGACGAAGTGACATAACAGAGTTAGGAGTTTGCAGCTGACGCTAAATAACACTAATGCCATTGACAATGGGCGGTTTTATGGCTATAGTAGATCAATAAATTTGCAAAGCTGATTTCAGTCACTGTGAAATACTAAAGACAAAGTTGGCATAGCTACAGCATTATGCTCATTTCTTCAAAACAGAAGGCAGAAAAAATGTTCATGATTTTTTATTAACCTTTAACACATTAAGTGTGTTTATTTTATATTTTTATTTATTTATTTTTTGTAAGTTTTTTTCTGCTTGCTTCTACAACATAATAAAGAACAAATGTTACTCCATACCAGCAAAGTAGAATGAGACACTACTGCATTCCAACTTTGGCTAATTTCTCTTATACACAACACAGATGCATTTTCCTTTTAATTATTGCACATACAAATGCAGCTACATGTAGCTGCTTCCCCATTTATAACCATGCAAATGTTTTATTTTTCACTCTGGTTTTCTCAACAAAGACAGATATTTTCATAAATATATGTACATAAATCGATAATTAAATAAAATGCAAAAATAATTACACTGCCTTTCATCTTGTCTATTTAATATAGATATTAACTATATTAGGCTTATAAAGTGAAGGCTTTATGTAAATCCCCTATTTTCCAACTCTGCGTCATGCACAAATCACTATTGTCATCCCCGTAATCTCATTACAGGTTACATATTTTCTTTATTAACCAAAAAAAGAAGTAATTCCATCTTAAACCACAGCATCACAAAGTCATAATGTTCAGTATAATATGATTCGGATACTGTACACAGCATTTATTGCCTGTTTAGTCAGTCATTCTTTGCGATAATGATTCAATAAGGACCTCCTCCATCCACACAGACAGAGCAGCACATTTATCTCCGAGTCTTCATTATTGCTGATATGTCTTCTATGCACTGCTTTATGTTTAATAGTGATAAATATGGCAGACTCTATATTGCTGTGTTGGGACACAGGGCATATATCAATAGAAAGATTATGTGTATATATAGCACATTTATAGTCTCCATTCTGTCAGCAATATTTCACTGGCACGATGAATATCCTTATTTAAAGGTTGATTAGATTCGGACTCAGATTTAATTATATAAATAGCATCATCATTATTTTTAAACTTTTTGTAAAATTTGGATTTTGCAGTGGTAGCAGACCAAATGAAATACCAGGAGGAGGATATTTTTCTCCATTTTTGTTCGACAGTTTAAAAATAAGTATAGTAAAATAAATATAGTAAAATAAATATATTAAAATAAATTCAGTGTATGAGCCAATTGTTCTTCCAGTTAATATCAGACCTGAGGCACCAAAATGATCAGCATACACAGTACTGATAATGAATCAAAAGTGTAGGATAGTCACCACTAGAACTTATGTTGCAAAATTCTGCTAAAATTCATAAATGTACTATACAGTTGGATATTCATATCTGGGTGATATTTAAGGGTAACTTTAGGCCAGAAAAAGGTAAAAATAAATCCAGCAGATTCAAATGGACTGTAAAGCAGCATGATGGTACATTTGAACTCAGAGATCACAGCTATTAAAGCACATTTTTAGATCAATAACAAAGAAAAGCAAACATTGGTCAATGAATGTCTGGTGAAAGGATACCAAGGACAGCCCAACATCTGGACTGATAAGCCAAGGATCAGACACCAACCTTCCTATTGCAAAATGACTACTCTTCCTGAAAAGCAGCTGCCTAGACACGACCCGGAAAATGCTGTGTTAATTAATATCTACTGGTGGTGAAAGCTAAATCAAATATCTAATTTAAATAACCATAATGGCAATGTGATGGTAATGCTTAAATTAAAATATTTGAACATTTCCAACAGTATTTGCTTTTTCTAGGACATCCATTGCTTTTTCTTTTTACACATTGCTTTTTTTTCCCCTTAGAGTACATTTTCACCTTCCTTTAATACATCACCAATTTAGCAACGGTGACTCAACACAGTTTCCTTTAGTTTATAAGGTGCAATTATTTAAAGATTTCTAAATAAAAATGTGAAAGACCATAGTCAAATATCTTTGAATAACAATTACATTTCAAGTTAGGTTAAAAATTTATAATTTTTTTGTCCCTGTTAACAGGGCCAAACAAATGATGAAAAGTAATAAGACTGGCAAAAAGAAAGAGCAAAAAGAGAAAATTCAAACATTAATTTTACCAAAATATAAAGTGTTTTGCGTTTCTTTTTAAAGTGTTTTAATTGTAACAAAGTGCTTTATTTACAGCTACTTCAATAACAGCATTAAAAACCAAGACTACTTCTATCAGTCAAGAATCGTGTTTTTAACCATGGAGTAGACTAACTTGTTTTATATATATGTTTACAAAAGACTTGATATAATGTGAACCAGTCAGAAGTTTGCATCTGCAAAATATGACATTTCTATGGCTCCTTAAACAAAATTTTTGTTTTGTTTTGTTTTTCCAACACACATTTTTCCCTTAACAGCGCTTTTTTAAAGAACCATACTGGCACGCATCAGGTTTTTAGTGGTCTTGTATTCACAATCCTAGTAAATGCAATTCAAGTCAACTCAAAAATGTCTTCATGAAAGCAGGAAGAGATACGAGTCTATGCATAGTCGCTCATAAAGCTGTTTATGGCATATGGTTTGAAATCAACACAAATATCTCTGTCAAGAATGCAAGCCATAAGCTCGATTTATTGCAAAAGGGATTTAATTTACTCATGCATAAATTGACTTCTGATTCTGGGACACTCTACTTTTTCCATAAAGCAGCAGCTGCTGTTAGTTAAGCCAGGATGAAGAAAATAAAATAAATCAGTATAAATTTATATGCACACTAAAAATTACTTTTCTAAGCCATCCTTGTCCAGACAATATAATTAATAACACTTCAGTCTGACAGTTTTCTGTCCCTTTTCTGCAACTCCTTACCCCCTCCTCATTTGTTCAAAACTTTCTCAGTGTGCAGACTAACACAATTAGCCTGAGTCCAGAGGGTGGTGGGCTAAGCAGCTGGAAAGATGGAGATAATGCACAGTGTACACGCTAAAGGACAGATTGATTATTATGTTGCAGTTCTGCTTTCAACAAAAAGGAAAAAATATCTGTATATCTGTATCTGTATCCAAACAAACGCACAGACACATATATATCTACATATATATATATATATTTACACATCACAATGAGCATATAAAAATAATATAAAAGCATATATAAAAAAAAAACATGTGTTTTTGACATTTTGTGTGTTTCAGTATCCTTAATTGCAGATAGGTTTATGAAAAATGTGGGAAGATGCCAGGATTGTACTTTGACTGCATTTATGAGGCGGCTGATATGCTAGGTGGACTGAACATAGCACCCACAGCAGTGTTAAGCAATAACAAAACCAGTTAATTTTTTTCATCTTTCTATCTGGTCCTTTTGCTGATTAAGTGCAACATTTCTTGGACTGTTTCATTACCGAGCTGCTCTGTTCTGTTGTCTTCACTTTTGGTGAAATCGAAGACTGAAACAGAGGTTTCTTTCTTTTGCCTCCAAACTCAACTCTGGAGGCTGAATGGAGGTGATTACTCCTGGGTGAAGCAACAGCTAACTTCTGGGTGAAATCCCTACACTTTACCCAGCTGTGATAAAGCAGACACAGGATTCACAGCTGACTTTCTGTGCTCTGATGACATCTCCCCACTCTGATTCAGACTTGCCAGTGCTTTACACCAGTTGATGTCTGGCTGCTTCTCTCTTACCTCCCAACTAGTTTGACCTTAATGTGGCCATACTGTTTATTTACCCCAGAGCTGTTAACAGCTTCATGGCTACATCCCTCTCTTGCAAATAAAAACACTTTTATAATAGAAGCCATCGACTTGGTATGCTGTCAAACAGTTAGTTGATTAGTCTTGCAATGGAATACCTTGCACGCTTTCTTTTTTTTTTTTAAAAAAAATGTCATTTAATGGATCAAAAATGTCTCAAAATGCATCCTACTGGGAAGCATGCGTCTACATCATGTAGACGGGATCTAGATGCATCCTTAGTGCTCCTCTATATCATGAGATGTAAACTTTTTGTCTGCCAGTCAATGAGCTTCAAAGTTTCAGATTTTTAGGGAGCTTATGAGAAAATATCACTACAATTAGACCGATTTGTGCTATGTTATGGGTGTAAAAGTAACACTGGACTTTGCTGACTTTCAGCTGGCCACAGACACCAAACTCGATTTGTTACAGCAGCAACTTGCAGTGACACTTTGATCAGCTGCAACAAGTCACTAAAGTTTGTTGGAGTTTGCCAGAGCTGTTGCAACAGGCCAGGGCAAAAGCTTCAGCAGCTCAGACTGATATGGTTCAGGACCACCTTGTTCTTCCATTACTGTATTGTGTAGCTGAGTAAATTTTTCTTTTGATCAAATTCAATCCCAGCCATTTGCAACCCATTTGCACCCCATTTATGGAGGTCTGTAGTCACTGTTGGAATGTGTGCTATTTGTAAGTGTTAGATGATAGTTGGTAGTAAGGCTGAACAAGCAAACAGATTGTGAACACTGACAAACAGAAGGTTTTCCTTAAAGGGTAGTCACATTTAAAGGAATGTGTTATTATTGTTATTACTTGTTTATGCGTATGTCATAGTTTTTCTCAAGAGAATCCAGATGGTAATGGAACTAAACAAGAAAAGGGACAATGGACTACGTGCACAATATAGTGCCAGGTTACGTTCTGACGTCGAGTGTGTGGCTGAGTACTTCCGGTTTACTCATTCTTTCATTGATTTGTTCGCGCATTTAACTTTGTCTGTTATGTTAAAAGTCCAAGAAAGGCGACACACTTTTCAAAGAGTTAGAACGTCAGCTATTTTTTGTTATGTGCCTTTTTGTACACATTCTTCGCGTTTCAACAAGATGATAAGTTTTTATTCATTCCCTGTTTATCACCCCAACTAAAAACACCCGGGGTTGTTGTAGGCATTTCAATGCCACAGATCTAAACGTGACTGCGGCGGGACTGAAATGGCTACAGAAGGGAAGCAATACCCGTTCTCTTAAACTGGAATGGGTATCAACTACCTGCACCCAGACCCAGTGTTTGGGAACAGCGCCCACGGGCCGAGATTCCCGTTCCAGATTCCGGTTCTAAAGTGGAGATGAAAACGGAGGCATTGTCAGTGGACCATGACTACTTTGTGGCTCCAGAAACAAAAGGTAAGAACGTCTGAGCTGACTGATGAGAATGAGGCTTTACATCAGAAAATAGCGAAGCTGCAACAACAGGTGGAGAGGATGCAGCAGCGCTAATCAGAGCGCCTGTCTGGTTCGGATCAGAACATAGTAATGTTAATAAGAAGAATAATAATGTAGATGAGTGATGAAATATGATTATGTCTTTTAGGAGCAATGAAGGAAATAACAGCATGTCAGGATGGCCCTAAAACTCCATCGTGGTGATTATTAGTATTCAGGATAAAAATAAAGGAGAGACAGGCAGTGTGGGAGAAAATTGCTGATAGTGAGTGTGTAAGTTTGTATATTTTATTTATGCAAAACAGCAGCACGTTCAATGCATGCTCATCAAGATTATCAATTGGCTGGGCAAACACTTAAGATGAAGTATCAAGCATTAAAGCATGTGCATGTTTTGTTTTATTGGTGATGTACGGTTTTGTTGTGATCTGTTAGTGTTGGGCGTGGCCAGCTTCAAGGAAGTGAGAAGAAACACCTGATCTGCATCTGGCAATCAGCCCTGCAGCATATAAGACCAGGTCAGCCTGCTGATCGTCGCCAGATTGTTGATGGCCCAGTGGTAATAGGACTCAGCCTCAGCTTGGTTCTTAAACCTGAAACTTAAAGTTAAACCTGCCCTGTTTTTCCCTTACCAGAGATCTCTGCCTGTTTGCCTGCCTGCCTCCCCGTTTGAAGTCCTGCCAGCCTGCCGGTCCGCCAGTCTGTGTGCCAGCCAGTCTGCTTGCCTACCAGTTGCCTGCCAGCCAGTTTGCCTGCAACCCTGCACCATATCTCTGTTCGGATTAAACCTTTTTCTTGGAAGCTTAAATTGTGTCTGCTCTCTGGATCCATCTAGCTCGCGTACAACAGAACCATCTGGCCACAAAATGGATTTGACGCACACAAACCCAGAAGCTGCTTCTGATGGACTCTTGCAAACCCTCTCAGGTCAGAATACACGTCTCACTCGACATGAGCAAATGTTATTAACCTTGGATCAAAATTACCACGCCATCCTCTTGCAGCTTACCCAGCTTACCTCGCATGTTTCCGGTTTGACCCCCCCCGGTGCCGCTCCAGCAGCCTGTTCCTGCTCCTCCCGCTCTTCCCCCGGATCCAGTACATCCCGCAAGGGAGACACATATCCCTGACCCCAGGCCTTACGCTGGGGATTTTGGTAAATGTAGGGGCTTCCTACTTGACCAGAAACTACTCACCTACTCAACAGATAGAGCCAAGATCTCTTATGTCATTGGACTCTTGGAGGGTAAGGCATTGGCATGGGCAGAGGCAGCTTATGAACAGCCGGGTTACCCTATTCTGCATTCCTTTCCGAAATGAAAAATGTTTTTGACTACCCTGTGAGGGGCAGGGAGTCTATTTCACAAATACTCGGCCTCCGGCAAGGAAATCAAAGTATTGCTAACTTTGCTATTGATTTCAGGACAGCAGCAGCAGAGTCAGGCTGGAATGATGAGGCCCTCCAAGACATCTTCTCCAATAGTCTCAGTGGTCGGATGAAGGACGAATTGGCGACCCGGGATTCACCCCACACTTTTTACTATCTCGTTTCCCTCGCCCTACATCTGGATAACAGGTTGCAGGAGAGAGATCGGGTGCGTCGATCCCGACCTGATCCCTCTTTCAGTCGACTAACGGAGGCAGAGGGCGCTGCTCCTCGTCACGCCTCACCACCAGAGGAGCCCATGCAGCTGGGCAAAGCGCTTGTGTCTCCAGGGGAACAACTGTGGAGAAGGGAGTCAGGTGACCTCTTTTACTGTGGAAAACCGGGACATCAGATTACATCCTGGTCAAACTGGTTAAAAGGCCAGAGTCGTCAGTAGCTGTGGGAGTACTAACGACAGCATCCAAAAAGGTAACTCCCCACAGAAAACACTTTAATTCCTGCTACCATCTTTACCAACAATGATTCTGGAGCTGAGGCCAACTTTCTAGATCGTGTATTAGCCCGCTTTTAAAACATCAGCTTGGAATCCCTTTCTCAAGCCTTGGATGGGAGCCCGCTTTATACAATCTCCCAGCAGTCTGTTCCACTAAGACTTCTAGTATCTGGCAATCATCAGGAACTCCTTCCATTTTTCATTGTGGACTCACCAATTTCTCCCTTGGTCTTGGGCCATCCCTGGCTGTCCTTACACAACCCCCACCTGGACTGGCGTACAGGGAGAATAATGAATTGGAGCACCTTCTGGAGCACCTTCTGTCATGCTACCTGTCTTCACTCTGCCATTCCCACAACCTTAAGGAGGTTTTTAGCAAGGATCAAGCCTTAACTCTCCCCCCTCATAGACCGTATGATTGTGCCATTTATCTGCTCCCAGGAGCACCGCTACCCACGAGCCGACTCTATAAGATTTCCTGACCCGAAACAGCGGCCATGGAGAGTTACATTACAGAGTCTCTTGCCGCTGGTCTTATTAGGGCCTTTTCATCACCCTTGGGGCCGGTTTCTTCTTTGTCCCCAAGAAGAACCATTTGCCTCTCATTGATTCTGTCTTTAATTCACTCCATGGTTCAACCATCTTCACAAAGCTAGACCTCCGTAACGCCTACCATTTAGTCCGGATCAAAGAGGGAGATGAATGGAGGACTGCATTTAGGACCCCATTAGGTCACTTTGAATATCTGGTCATGCCCTTTTGATTATGTAACGCCCCAGTAGTTTTCCAGGCCATGGTCAATGACGTTCTGAGGGATCTAATCAACCGCTTTGTCTGTCTATCTGGACGACATCCTCATTGTCTCCCGGGATCTTGCAGAGCATATCAGTCATGTTCGACAGGTCCTCCAGAGACTTTCAGAGAATCGCTTGTTCGTTAAGGCCGAAAAGTGTGACTTTGTGATGGCAGCCTGAGCAGCCACACACCATCCAATGGTCGGGTAATCCTTTTTCTTTTTGTTCCTGTCTTAAGTTA
>JBAMHX010000010.1:21127452-21138741 GCA_037177515.1 Pseudomugil tenellus
GGTTTTCTTTTGTTTTCAGCCCATTTACTTTTATATGGATTACAAGAACTCAACACTTACTCAAATCCTTGTAAGGACGCGTTGCGGAAGCCCGTAAATAGCGCTTCATGTTTTATCCTGACACAAATTTTTTGGTTCGGTCTTCAGACCCTGTTGATGGGGATATTACGTTGATATTAGACACATTCTTTCAGACATTCATGACAATAAATCATGGCTGCAGTGTTTTATACTTACAGACAAATCATCGCTGCAGCAACTTCTCTTCTGTCATTTTTTTTTTTTTAAAGAATTGTAATCCTCTAGTTTTGGCGTCTCTCTCCTTGCAGTGCAGTTCTCAAAGTGCTGTCCAAATCCTATTTAAAGCATTTCGAGCCCTTGTGGCCTGTCACCCTCGACTCCTCACGCAGGTGATGTCATTTAGTCATCAGGGGCTCAGGGCGACTGCTCAAGCTTTCGGTTTGGGATTGGGGGATACTTCACGTCAAATTCTGAACAAGTCTTCCAATTACCCATTGATTTAATGCAGGTGTGTTGCAGCAGAGAAATTCTTTACTTGCAGGACTGTGGCCCTCGAGGACCGGAGTTGCCGCTCTTTTTAAGCAGAGGTTATGTGAGCATGGCTTTCTTGATGCTACTCATTTTTAATAAATGCCAGCTTTATGTTATTCTTATATTTAACTGTCATAAAATATCTCATCAAGAAAATGTCTATCATTTACGAAAGAAAAGCATGGTTATCATGTGTTCTGTCTCTATATAATTTTAAAACGTATCTTCAATTTTCCAACCAATGTGAGTAGAATTAATATTTTCTTTATTATTTGTGATATGACCTCTCATAGTCTTGTAATATATTATTATAAGCCAACATACAAAAACAGTTACTCTTAATAATGTCTGGAATATAAAATTTTGAACATCAAATATTTTCTATGGAAAGATACTAAACAGTTTTGAAAAATGGGCCATGTTCATTTTAAAATAGCTGCTACACATTCACTATCAATTACAACAGATTAAAACTGTTATTATAGCCTCTTTTTGCGTTTTACTCTTTAAATTTAACGTGTTATAGCAAAAATGATCTAAAATTAATTGCATGTGGGCTTGATAAGTTTGCTGATGACAGTGATTATGTCACATGAAAGCCTGAATGGGAATTATATGCTCTCTCTGCCTGGGTATAGTCAAAGGATATAAACTTTATTCCATTTAAATCAGGGGTGTCAAACTGCATTCCTCAGGGGCCGCTGTCTTGCAGGTTTTCAATGTATCCCCGTTTCAATGCACCTGGCTTGGATCCAGCAGCCAATTAAGTTCTCCACAATGATTGGCTGATTGGACTCAGGTGTGTTGTAGCAGTGATACATGGAAAACCTGCAGGATTGTGGCCCTCGAGGACTGGAGCTTGACACCCCTGATTTAAATGATGTCATTCTGCTATTATTACAAGCTTCTTTTTATGTAAAAGTTTGTTTTGCCGTTAAATTACCTTTGGCACGTACAACTACTTGATTGGATTTATGCAGTGGCTATAGTCATGAACAGAATTAAAATCCAGAGATTCACTGTGTTAATCAACAAAGTCAGATAATGATGAAAATGGTCAGTTCCTCTGTGCTGCATTATGATAATATGCAGATAATGCAAATGGCTTCTATGTCGATTTGTGAGTCCAAGAGTCCTGACAGAAATTAAGATGGTTGAGGAAGTGGCAGACAATGCAATTTTGGTGAGAAATCCTAAATTTTTAAATATTTTGCAAGCTGAATTTATATCTCACAACATCAAAACTAAGTCTGATTAAACATTTAGATATGAGTAACCAGAAAATCAGAAAAAGAAATAAATAAAAAGCAAACAACATTGTCACTAATCACATATTTGTATACGTGTTGGTTTCTTGTTTGTGTGTGAGAGAGCTGTTAGGTCATGCAACATTGGCATCAAGCAGTTGAGTAATCATCTTACTATTAAGAAAAAAAAAGCCATTTTGATGAGTCATAACGTGCTATTTAAAAATAAGCCTGATTCAGATTTTACTGCGCTGTCGGCTATGTGGAAGCTTACATTTTTTATCGAAATGATTTTTTAAGTTTATTTAAACTGTGGAAAGGTTCATTCAACAAGTCTGAAGATCCACCAAAATTGCAAAGTCTGCTTTTTAACAACTGCTCTGCCGACTATTCTCCTGGCTGAAATAGACCATATGGTGTGTATATTAAAAGTGAATTTGGATACTGATAATAGTCTAGCATTGCAAACACTGATGGATATGAGGCAGGGGAAATGTCAATGTAAGGCGAATACAAGCACATTTTCTATCAACATTTGTGGCTAAGCTAATTGAGTTAATGACTTAATGTAGGATCTTCGTCAGAAAATAATTGTGTCTGTCCTGCATGGTAGTGATTATTTGTGCATCAAACTGTGCTTTTTCAGCTTCAATTTATGCTAAAATATACTTTTTTTTTTGGTAAATACAAAGACAAAATTGGACACCAAGTAATTCAAACTATTATTTAATATAGTGCAGCAAAACTTTTTGGCATACCACATTGCTGTCAGATATACAGGGTATTCATAAAGTATTTTTCCAATTCAATAGAATAGCAAATTAACAGATATTTAGCTGGAAATTATTACAAAAAGAGGAGCATATACTCTAAATAAGTAATTTATTGGTTCCATTCTATAGACTTCTTTATCTGTTTTCTCATGTTCTTGTTTGTCCACTCCTCCCTTTATCCAATACTATCCCTGTCTTCATAAATATCTTATGTCATGCACAAATTGAGTGGTTGGGTGGTAAATATGTTCCATAACTCTTCCTGGAGCAATAAATGTTTACAAATTATTAATTGCAAATAATTTTATTTTGTGAATCATGCTATCTTGCAAAACATTTATTTGCTCAAAAAATTCAATTTTGTCAATGAGCAGAAACTTCTCCATCGTTGTTAAAAACATTTGAATTTATGGAAAAGAAACAAAGAGAAAAGAACTGAATTTTGTGCAAGACTGAAGTTTTGGTTGTGAATATTTTCCCTGCTCTATGCCTCTACCTAATTAGATGGTACTTACTCCTAATGGGGAGTAAATATATTTTAAAGATGGATGGTGTTGTAACTGTATTCCAAAGAAAATATGATCAGCTGATATTTTTCCTATGTATTTTATATTTGTGCTGATATTTGATATAGTCCTAAAATAGTGCGTTTGCTCAATGCATCTGTTACCTGCCAGTTTTCATCCGATATGTTATGAATGTAACCAGGAGGCAGACTGAAGGTTAACTGGATTTATTGAATGGAGTGAATGAGCAGAAACCTATGAGAAATGTGGAGGAGTCCAGGAGGTTTCTAGTGATGAGGAACATTAAGGCGGCTGTAGAACTTTCAGGAAGGAAGAAACGTAGGATCCATGGATTAGCATTGCCAGGTATGAGCAGGGAGTCAATGTCCGACCGGGAGCTGCAGGAGTGTAGGCTATATGGTGTGTGAAGGAATTGGGAGCAGGTGGAGGTGATCAGGCTGATTAATCCAGTGGCAGATGAAGGTAATTGGGCTGATTGGGACTGGAGCTGCAGTGTGGCTAGAGCAGGGCATGATAATATATTTGTTTGACCTTAACCGTTCACAAAAGTACTCAATGTTAAAGCACTGGCAACTTTCAACTAATATTCTACCAGTCTGATAGCTAACAACTCTGTGCTACTTGGCATCAGCATCATACCATGGAACAATGCACCTCTGAAACTGTCTGTCTGTTGAATGGGGAGGCCAGTCTGTAACAGTAATGCTTTCATCATGCAAAAACTACTGACACAACCCGGCCACATGAGTTCTAACCATTATCATGCATCAGAAGGAACCCAAGTCCCATTTCAGTTGTAGGTCTGATGATGTGTCTGAAGATCTCATCCAGATACCTGAATGTAGTCAAGGTATTGTTAGCTGTCACATGTAGGTGTGCGTGTCCTTCTGAAGATATGCTTCCACAGACCATCACTGAGCAACTGTCAAACTGGTCATGCTAGAGGAAGTTGCAGGCAACAGAATATTGTTCACTACATTTTCAGACTCTCACATTGTCACATGTAGTCAGTGTGAACCTGCTCTCATCCATAAAGAGCACAGGGCAAAAACTGCCAATCTGCCAATCTTGACGTTCTGTAGTAAATACCAACCACCCTGCTTTTCTTGGGTTGTGAACAAAGGCCTCACTTGTGGAAATCAGGCCTTTATATTATCCTCATGGAGTCAGTTTCTGACAGTTTAAGCAGCAACATGTACATTACCGGCCTGCTAGGGATAAATTAATAGGGCTCTGGCAGGGCTCCTTCTGTTCCTTTATGTACAGATGAGTAGGTAGCGGTCCTGGTGCTAGGTTGCTGTTCATCTTTGGACCCCTTCCCATCTCCTGGTATGCTGGCTTGTCTCCTGGTATCTCCTACACACATTCGACATTGTGCTGGAGGACGCAGGAACCTTTCTGCCAGAACACAAAATGAGATCCTATCATAAGTGAACTATAGCTTGCTATCTCAAGAAACTTCTGTAGATTAACTGCTATTTTCTACACCACAGGCCTTATGCTATAGTCTCCAAGGACATTAAAAAGTGTGTTTTTTTTTCATTTATTCAATTTAATCTGTTTTCATTTCACTTATTTTTGTCTACTGAAACATAACAGGCATACAGTGTTAGAGAACAACAAATGTAGTGGATTATTTAGGGCCTGAACAGTCATATATTTCCCTCTGGAGTTAATTTAGACCAGAAAAAAAAACATATATACATAGAGGAAATATTGAACTTGCATTTACTAGGTGCCCAGAGAGAAAAATTCAAATAAAATTGCAATAATATGTGAGAAGGTTACCAGTTTATTTATTTCGTCTTCAGAAGGAACTAAATCGACCCCACTGACATTAAAG
Organism: Pseudomugil tenellus; assembly: GCA_037177515.1. NCBI lineage: Eukaryota > Metazoa > Chordata > Actinopteri > Atheriniformes > Pseudomugilidae > Pseudomugil > Pseudomugil tenellus. Next base: position 21,132,395 of record JBAMHX010000010.1, read on the forward strand.
TTTTGCCCGATTGTGTAATTACATGCTTGCATTGTGTAAACTACATTCTACATGAATAATTGCTTAAACATATTACTTTTCTGAACTGCATTTTGAACCAACACATCTTCAAAAGACTTTTATTTTGCAGTTTAATTCTGTGCCAGTATTAGATTGTCTGAATGCAAGATTTGGAAAGATTAAAATTTTGGACAAATATGGTAATGTGTATTTGTCTGGAAGTGAAGGGAAAATTAGGTATATTCTATGCATAGTTGAACGAGTATGAAGTACTAATGTTTCCATAAAATGTATGTAAATGTTTACATCTCCTACATATTACAGCTACCCAACTAAATCAGAATTCTTCAGAGTGCTGTTCACATTTAGAAAAAAATAATGTGAAAAAATGTTGCTGTTAAAAGATTGTTACACATGGTTTTACTTTTTTTATGTAAGTTTTGTGACTACAGCTCAACTTTCTGACCCTCAGCTGAAATCTCCACATCCTGCTATTCTGAAACTTATGCAGTGGCTCATATTTCTTTCTTGCCATTCCTCTCTGTCTCTCCAGATGGAAGTTGAAATGAATCTAAATTAATGAATATCATTACAACTTCTTAAATAGCCGTGCTGTATTACTAACCCTTCTTGCCTTTATCTCCCTCTGCACATGGGTCCCAGACAACCAAGCCTCTCTGGGAGATACAGATAGGAAAATGTAACTGCTATACTGTTTTTTTCCAGCAAATGGAAGGAAATGCTTGTTCTTTCCGTCGGCAGGGGAGCTAGGCATAGCATAATGAGTTTTGTGCTTAACGAAGGCAGTTTAATGCCTGCCGACATGTTTTTAGTGCTGATATCAGTGTCCTACAGCTTGTTCGCATTTAGGCAGCATAAGCCAAGCAATGAGTTACATTTTACATTAATATAAAGTTTCCTTGATATTGTACATGTTTCCTTGTTTCTTAAAACTGTTTTACATTAAATTTTTCTTAACTAAAAATTGATTTGCCTGTTGTTTCCATGTAGCTAATCAGTGGACAGTCACTCACGTTTGTCTTTGAAGAGTTTTGAAAATCGAAGTGAAAAACTTCAATTTCCCTACTCAATAATAACTCCTATTTTTTTAAGCGACAGTTGTCTTGAAGATACATGTGCAACATTTGCTGGATGATTTGTTTTGAAGCGTATGGCATTACATCTCTGGCAAATAACAAGACGTGGATCTTAACTTATAAGAGCGCAATTAATAATGAAAACAGCACATTGCTCTGTGCACAGGCAGATGATCTCTTCCTAATGAAGAGTGTGTATAGCTCTGATGGTGGGAATTTCTCACAGACCCATGAAGATAGCACAGTAAGCGATGAAACCACCCCTTTCCCACTCATCTTTACGCTCTTGCTGAAAAATTTTGCTCACCCTCTCAGTTTATTGGGTGTAATTGCCAGTTGGGGAGGTAAATCTTCTGACTGATTGGCCGGATTTTGAGCTTAAATCCGTTGACAAAGTTTTTTTGGTTTTTTAAACACCTATTTATTAAAATAGCTTCTGTGCACAAACCTCGTGACATACATTTAGTTTTTGCCAGATACCAGCAAAGTATTCATTCCAGTTTAGAAGATGAAAATAAAACAGAGGTCTATTAATGTCTAACCCAGAGCCCTCAATATATTTTCTGTACGAGCAGTCATGTGGGTTATGAAACATTCAATAACTCCAAACAAAACGGCGGTGGAAAATCCTACTGTGGAACAGGCGGAAACGATATGATTACTGATGGAGACTAATAAATCCACATAATATTGCTGCACTTACACTTGTTGTTACTTATTATGTTATTGGTGGTTTAATTGACAACCATTTGACAATAACCAGCAACATAAATTCACAAATTTCAAGGGAAATATTCATATCAGCCAAGTAGCATTTACTGAATATCAGACACAATGGCCATTATCATGGTCGTTATGATATATATTTCACACTACTGTTATAACAATTCACCTTTGTAAAGTTAAATAATTAGGTTATTCAGGTTTACTTTCATCATAGTGTTGCTAAAGTGTAGACAGTACTCACTACTCAAAGGCCTAATTCAAACAATAACAAAATTCTCCTTTGGACAGTACCATGTTCATGCCAAGAACAATAAGTTAAGAAAGGAATAAATAAATGTAAAAGGAAATGTCTTTCTGAAAAACAACTTGGCTTTACTAAAAACTCATTTTACCTACTGGAGGGACTAGCACCGACAGGGACAAGAAAACAAGAGAAAGCTTTTAAAAAAGTATACTTTTGAATGACTTAGAGAGAAAGAACATGTTAACAAGTAAATAAATGACTTTTCAGTATGCAAAATGAAAATAAAAATGGGTAAAGTTATGGGTGTTAGTGTTCCTTCCTGCTGCTCTGGTAAAAATAATAAATGAGTAATAGTAAAATTAGCACAGCATTAAGCACAGACCATGACTGAATACCAATGAGTGAAACGAGGAACATATGTGTAAACAAGTAATGCAATAATCAAGAGGGAGCTAAAAGAGTGAAAGTAAGGGAATACAGAGCATGGAGAATTGGTGAAATTAATTTAAATATCAAATTTAGCTGATTAGTAATCTGTCATTGGAGCATAGAACTATAGGAAAAAACACATGGAGCAAAAAGGCACAATGCTGTTTTAATTAATATTTAAACTATAGAATTTAATAAAGAGTAGTCAGTAAACTCTGGGTGATTACCTTAAATGTCACCTATAATATCATTGTCCATCATAACAATAGTTAAAACATTTTATCATTTTACAGCCAATGGTCAACTGCATTTGAATTCTCCAAGTGGTCTGAGAGGGGTTGCGGATAAGCTCGTGATCAAACTTGCTGGAGCTAAACAAACAAGCTAGTAGGCTATGTAGTAAAATAACTATAGAAAATAACTATAACTAAAATAACTATAAAATAACTATAGCTATAATTTATTATATGCACAATACATTAAAAAAAAACCTATGAGACTACTATTATCCATCCTCATCTACATATTTCTGAAAACCAACGAATGAGCACTATCTGATTAGGTGTTTGGAACTATTGAATATCTACAGTAAACAGAAAGTGCACTACCAGGTTCTGTACAGAGGTCATGAGTATTAACATCTGTTAATACTCATTACATTTACATTACAATTACATCAATCAGAAGAATTACCGCCCCCATCTGACAATAGCGCCCACTAAACAGAGGGAGAGCAGATTTATTCCAGTGATAGCATGATGATGAGTAGGGAGGAGGTGGTTTCATACTTGCTGTGGTACATTCATGGCCCCATGAGAAATTAAAATTTCCACAATCAGAGTTATATGTTCCCTCTATTAACAAACGCACCATTGATCAGAGCCATGCGCTCTCTCGATCAATAAATGTGCTCCTATAATTGATGAATATGCTCCACTTGGTATTTGGCAGAGATGCAACACCACATTTTCCTCTCCCAATTCGTATTCTGTTTTGACATTTTTCCAGCACACATTCATTTAAGGGGTCACCTGCCCAAAAGCTTATTAAGATGCATTTTTTGTTCAATCTTACTAGCAGATTATCCTAAAAGAAGTAAACGGCAGAAACTCTTACTACTGTGCATCTCCGAAATACTGAGTGCTTCTGACATTATGGTCAAAATGAACTGAGTCATCTATTAAAGTTAGTTAACCAATATAAGACATTGATTTAGCAGGCCATTTCCATTCACCCTCAATTCTTTGATTATATGATTATGTTTCCATATGACTGAATTTAACCATGTTTTCTTTTAACAAAGGCATTTGCAGATGATGTTTACTCTGTGAAAGAACATGTGATTTTATTCTGAGCGTATGTTACATTGTCGGATTACTATTAATTAATAGTTGCTGCAGTTTGCTGCACATCTTGATGAAAACTGTCAATGTTCAGCATGTCGATCAGCTGAAGATTGGGTCACACTTACAGAAGAAAGGGATCAGTCTTACAGCCATAATGAACAACCAATGCTTCAAAGTAAAGCTTCAAAGTAAATGCCTCATCACCCATCAAACTAATCACAGTTTTGACAGATGATGAATCAGGTTATGCGTATGCAGTCCTTCCGCTCCCACTTCACTATACAGACAGTGTTAATGTTATTCCCAGGGTTCTGAATATCAAAGGATGGAGGTACACTAATCAGACTTAAAAATGAGGTGGTAAATCAGTAATGTGTCATTCATGGTTTCCTTTTCAGTCTTTGATCCAATTATTTAGTGATGGTTGATGCCAGACAAACAACACAAAATACAGGTTAGCATGAGTCATCAACCAAAATGTTGCCTAAAATGTCAAGTTACTGTGTATTCATTTTTTGTTTTCTCATGCTTCTTTATTTAGAATCCCACAAACATTATTCCTTTCATGTAATTAAATATATATACCATTTTGAATATCTGGCATATGCAGGTTTAAATAAAATTTTTAATGACATAACAAGTGTGTTTATCTAGATATTGATATATTATGTTGGACTCAATGTGTCTACTAAGTTTGATAATGCTCTGTCTAGGTTTTATTTTTTGTCATGTTTGTACCTGATAAAAAGCCCTGGCTTATGCTTAAACTGTGTTTTAATTGCACAGCTGTCTGCAACACTTAATTATCTAAATGATCAAACACTGTATAAAACCTTCGCTGGAGAAAAACATCCCAACTGTTTCAAGATAAGGTTACTTGCTGTGCTTGGGTGCACACAGTCGTTTTACTATATCTTAGTTTTATACCTTTCTTTTATCTTTGTGGAATGAGTCAGTAAAATGTCACTGCAACTTAGAAGTGGGTTTTGAACAGACTCCAGCATGTGGATCAGTAAAGTTGGACAGGCATGCATCCTAGTAAACAAGAAAAAATAAATAAGACAAAACTGTCAACTAATTCATGGAAAAGGGTGGAGAAATGTTAAAATATGTTTATTACCCTGTTTTTTATTGTTAATGCAGCAACTGTGGAATGAAAAATGAAAGGAAAGTGAACACATGACTGTTCTATAACACTGCTTCTGACTAAGGTAATTAATTAAGGAAATTAATGAAACCTCCATCAGAAAACTTGATTAACCCTTTAACTTTCACATTAAACTTTTCACACAAGAAACAGAAAAAAATATTTCTCTGCATTTTTCTGTTTGTTTCAGACAAACATGATCAGAATAAATCTTTTTTAGCAAAAGGTTGCAATAAAAGTTAATAGCATTACTAGAGTAAACTGGTGGAAATGTGAAACTGTGGTGTTAGAACAAACATTTAGTTTTGGTTTTACATACACAAACAGAGTGGAGATTCCTCAGGCAGCTTTATTTCCAGTTTATTAAAGAAAATATTTACAGTCAATTCAAATTGATCTTTACCACATGGTAGACCAGGGCATTAAAGAGTTAAACAATAATAACAATAAATATAAACAGTTAAAAGGTTTCTGTCCATTAATATGTTATGTCTGCAAAATTCACTTAGCAACAGCTTATTATTCATATCACAGTTCCATAATTAAAATCACACTTTTTCACCCACCATTCAATTGATAGAACAGTTCAACATTGGTTCAACAATCTCGAGTGTGTGGAAACTTAATAAAACCAGTGCGTGGAAACCATCCGGCACGACATTGCATTTAGGAATTCAGTCATGTGAAAGACGTGACTGAGAGATCCCAGCTGTGTTGGCTACTGTATGCTGGAATGACCCAGATGCCAAAAATCTGCGCCGAGTTACTCCAACAGCTCCAAAACAGCAAGGCTGGATAGGCGATATGTTTTAATAATTAGTTCCTCTCTTATCAACACGAGGAAATATGTGTTCTCTCCGTAGTCTTTGATTATTTCTATGTCTTCGTCTTGCAACAACCACTGTAGCCATGTGTGCGCAATTACGCATTGAACCCGTCTGCACATCCTTTTGATACGTGCTAAATATAGACAGTTTCTATCAGCAAAATTACTTTCAGGTTTGATAAATCGCTTTACGTGTTCTAAAATCATATATTTACATGTTCTCCTCACACTCCACCTCCAATTGCGTGTGAACGCCCCAATTTACATATTCATTGAGGGAAACGTACTAACTCGAGGAGGACACGCAATTTTGCACCTTTAGAAGACGCTAGAGTGCCTTGAGAGAGAGAGTGGCGTCAACGGAAGTCCAAAAATCTAGCCCATCACGTGATTCATGTAGCCGCTCATAGTTCCTGGAAGCGCTTGGCAGGCAAATCTAAACAATAGGAAAACCAGACAATCGGTAAATAATGTCAATAAATGCTTTCTTTGCGATAGTTTTCTTAGTATGTTAATTGTTTTGAATTCTGTA
>JBAMHX010000010.1:21138841-21152920 GCA_037177515.1 Pseudomugil tenellus
AAAACTACTTTTAAGAAGTCAGATGGTATCATGTCCAGAGTGCATGTTGTTGATTTTAAATGCCAAACTATTTCTTGAAGGATTTTTAAATTTATCATATTAAATTGAGACATAACATTGGAGTTAGTTCTTGGTTTAGGACTAATTTTCTTGTTTGGCTGTGTGGCATTGATATTTTGTCTAATAGGTTTCACAAAGCAGGTTTTCTGAAAACTCTGAGTTATTTAACTCTGAAATGAGGCCAACTTAGGGTTTTCAGTTTCAGGAAGAGGGTTTAAATAACCCAGGGTTAAAGGGTAAAATCTAGCGGGTTTCACAAAGAAGGTTAAGTGTAACTCTGAGTCAGTTGCTGTAGCAACAGAGTCTCTGAACCTAACCTGGTCGGCAGCAGGTTTTCTGCTGATAAACCCTGAGTTTATCTCAGTCTCCTCCCCTTTCAGAACTACGTCCGCTCAATTTCCTTGAATTAAAATCCCACTCGCTTTGTCAGTCTCGTCTTTTGCGAACATGATATGTCCGTTTATCCTTTAAAGAGGATGTGCTTCTTAGCAGGGAGTTTGATATTCACCACGAGATCATGATTAGACACCAATTAGACATTTTTTCATTCCCGGAGACGTATCTATTGAAGCGTTATCGGTTTTCACTGCTCTAAAATATATTCATGTTCTCATCAAGCAGCACATCACCAATAAAACAAAACACTTTAGTTATATTTTGATACTTCATCTTAAGTGTTTGCCAAGCCAATTGATAATCTTGATGAGCATGCATTGGATGTGCACACTGTTTTGCATAAATAAAAATATAAAAACGTACACATTCACTCTCGGCAATTATCTCCCACGCTGCCTGTCTGTCCTTTTTGTCCTGAAAATCTGCTCATAATCTGACGGAGTATTAGGGTCATACTGACAAAAAATGTGGAGGATTATTTATTTTCGCCATTTCTCACCTTGACAATAAACCTAAAATGTCAAGAAAAAAGTTGAAATATAATTTCAAGAATAAGGTTGAAACCATGTGAAAAAAGTCAATGTACGGTTTTGAGGATAAAGTAAAAGAAAAAGTTAACATTAACTTTCTTTCCGATTAATGTGAACCAGCTTTACTCTATAAATGCCTAGTGTGGATGAGCTAATGACCTTGTACTTTAGAGTGGGCTTTAGCAACAAGGAAATTCCTTCCCGTTTAGTACATAAACACAGCATTACAATAAATAAGTATGTGTACTTTGAAGAGACTGTATTTTGATTTTATTCCTGACATTTCAAGTTTATTTTCATTGAGAAGAAGGTAGAAAGACAAATTATCCACAAATATTTTATTTTCAGTGTGAACCTAATACTCCGTTGTATAATCACCGTACGTCTGCATTAGAACTTCGAATTCCAGCGAGGAAAGAATGGAGACCTTTTTTTTTCCTAGCGGTTTCCATGGTGACTCGTTGTTTCTGGGTTCCATTGATGATAGCTTTTTTAAGTCTTGTCGCTCATGGTTAACTCTGGGTGAATGAACTCTCTGTTAATAAAACCAACTCAGAACAGCTGTTGTGAAACGGAAAACTTTGAGTTTATCATCACAGGGTTTGTCAACACAGAGTTATCCCTCAAACTCAGGGTTTGTTGAACTGCTTTTGTAAAACGGCCCCCTGGACTCCACCTCCACCAATTCATCCCTCATTACATTCAATACATCCTGTTCACCTTTCTTCTGGCACACGGATGCAAGTGCAGGTATTGGGATAGGGCCAATGTAAAACCATTGAATTTCAAATTCCTGTCTATTTGAAAAATAATTCCACATTAGAGCATATTTAAACTAGAATTTCTCATTTAAACCTAATAAATGTTAAATTGTCAAATTACATATTTCAAACTATGAGAATAAATTGCACAAACTACTCAACAGTAAGGTGCAAATTCAACTATCTTCATTTTAGCCACAAAAAATCTGCCATATTTATTCTTTTCCAACTATATTGAAGAACCATTGGGGCTCTCTTCAAAGCTGTACCCCGCCTTGGTCAACCAGTCCCGAGTGGTATTGGTCCTCATTGGTCCTGTAAGAAACAGGGGAACAGCATAGATAGGTGCCAGTTAATTCCACATTCCCATCTATCAAACAACCAATTAAACATTTTTGTCTAAATTCCACATTTTTGTTAAAATGTAAATTCCACATTTTCATTTAGATTCCACATTCCAACATATGACACCATAAATTCCACATTTTTTTTATCTAAAGTCCACATTCCAACATTACACTTCAAACGTTTATGTCTATATTCAACATTCCAACATATGTTTTTCTGTCTTCATTACAGAAAATGATTTAATTATGTTTATTTTATGTTTATTATTTGTTCTTGTGTTTCTTCTGGAACACTTGTCTGTGATGCTTTTAATGTTTTCTGTAAAGCACTTTAAATAATCTTGTACATGAAATATGGAATACAAATAAACTTTAGATGCTTTGCCTCAAGGATAAGCAACACGAAAGTCTTAAAATAGTAAATGCATGCTGTGAGTGATAAACAAAAATGAAACAAAAATCCCATAAATTTAAAGATATGAAAAAATTATTTATCCCAAAGATTTGTGACTGTGACTCACTCTTCATATACCATACAGTGATCAACCAAACCCATTGCCCCATTTTAAATGACCCCTTGTCCACTTCCATGGATTGTGAAGTTCACAAAGTAGTGTAAACACTTATTCACATCCTGGTGCAGGAAAAGTGATCTATGGGTTCTCGGTCTACTTGCACATGAACCAGAGTGCAGGCTGCACACAATGTCAATGTAAACTAGCAATAGAGAACACCAGTTAAATTGTAGGATGTGTCATTGAGTAAGATGCTGGAAAGCTTGCTACTTCCCCTGCTGCTCAATATTGACAGCTACATCTGGTTTGAACTCCAAAATAAAAACAGGAGCTGCAAGACTGGAAAAATATATTGTTGCTCTACTGTTTCTTCACACTGAACAAATATTTTTGGTCTTATCTAATTAAAGAAGGATTTTCTTCTTCCTATATAATTATGGTATGAAATTGTGACCCATAGAGATCTTATCATGTCACCTGGAATATTGAAATGATTAATTATAATCCCTTCATATGATATGAAGGAACTCAGTTAGAAAAATAGATTCAAGCTTTATACAAGCATATACAAGAGTCAAACATATTCATTCCCAACCATCCACTCCCACACTCATCATGCATTGTAACAACAATTATATAAAGAAAAGGGGTGTCACAATTCTTCAAATTCTCAATTCGATTTGATTTTCGATTTTAGGTTGATGATTCAAGCTTGGTCTTCTGGTCTAATTCCAGCAGGGAAAAGTATGAAGACCTTCTTTTTCATTGTTTCTGACTTCCATTGATGATGGCTTTTTATAGTCTCTGCGCTCATGGTTAACTCGCGGTGAACTAACTGTGTTAGTGAAACCAGCTCTAAGTTTCTGATCTCAGAGTTTGTTAACTCAACTTTATCTCTCAATCTCAGGGTTTGTTGAACTTTCAAAACAGACAGAGAAACTTTCACCATAACATGACTTGATTATTTAGTTAGCTTAAATACAGCTTAAATACAGTGTTCTAATGAAAGAACTGAAACCATCCCAATAGATGATCATATTGGTGATGTATGGGTGGATCCAAACAAAAATATATTTTAGAGACTGCAGTGAAAATTCATAACGCTTCGATAGATACGTTTCCAGTAATGAAAAAAAAAAAAGTCTAATCGGTGCCAAATCATGATCTCTTGGTGAATATCAAACTCCTTGCAAACAAGCACATCCTCTTCATCAATAAACGAACATGTCATGTTTGCAAAAGATGAGACTGACAAAGCGAGTGGGATTTTAATTTAAGGAAACTGAGTGCTCGTACTTCTGAAAGGGGAAGAGATTTAGATAAACTCAGGGTTTCCAGCAGAAAACCTGCTGCCGACCAGGTTAGTTTCAGAGACTCTGTTGCCGCAGAAACTAACTAAGAGTTACACTTTGTGAAACGGGCTTGGGTTTACCCTGATACTCTGGGTTATTTAAACCCTCTTCCTGAAACCGAAAACCCTGAGTTGGCCTCATTTCAGGGTTAATTAACTCAGAGTTTTCAGAAAACCTGATTTGTAAAACAGACCTCAGAGGTCATAATCTTTTATTTGCACTTGATTGTAGGTCAATGAGATGAATAGTTCCAGAGATATAGCCAAAAACATGATTTCTTTGTGTGGGGAAACCATGAATCCAATAATGAAATGAAATTCGAGCAAGGTTCTCCTCTTGGGGACCTGACCAGCCTGGCATCTCCTACAATCTCACAAAGAATTCATGTGGTACCAGGTCATGGTCCACATACCTGAAACAGATGAACATTTGCTGCTTTCCCTGAACATCTTGTGAGCAATCCATTATAATTGAAAACTGAACCATGGGTAAGGACCTGATTGTTTCTGATACACTTCTGACAATTGTGTTGCCGAACAAGGTTAAGTATTCATTTTGGCACTGGGGACTACCATAATCATGGCAGCAAGAGAGCCGGGTCATCATTTGCAAGCAACTTGACTAGGTGGAACAAATTCCCCTCATTTCACTGATGGCCATGGAGTTCTAATTCCTGCTGTCCAAGATACTTAACAGCACCCACTATTTTCTCCAAGTTAAAATTGTTATTTTAATGGGAGAAAGTCGTTTTCCAAAATGGTGGAGTTTACCTTTTGTCTTTATATAAAGGAAATTTACAGTGGGGGAACAAAACTTAACCTATACATGGAACTACATGTTATCCTACATTGTCCTTCACCACAAGAGTAATGCATTGCTTTTATTGGTTGCCTCTTTCACCTTTTTCTCCCTTATTTTCATCTCTAGAGTGCATCAGCAGGTTAAGCAATTATGGAAAAAAATCTAAATTTAAGATTTAACTTTTTACCTCAATTATGATTAATGTATGATTATCTGAAAAATGTCTCCATTGGCTGCAAAAAATGTAGAAAATAAATACATACATTTTAATTAATAAATAAATTCACCAATAGGTATTTGTTTTCAAAAGTGTTAAGTCCCAACATGCTCGAGCGTTCTTTCCTTCTAAACCAGGTCGTTTACAAGAAGAAAAGCAGCAGCATGTGTTTTTGACTGTCAACACTTCCCTGTGTGCTCTCTAAGCAGCTTCTTGCTCATGTTTTTCTGGTTCTATAGTTTCCACTACATTTCTCACAGTTTATCTAACGTTGACAGTAAAGAACACATACAGGATACTTCTCTCTAAGCAGCTTTCCATTCAAGTTTCACAGGTTAGTAATTTCACACAGTTTAAGATTGGGCTAACTCTGATGTATGTTGGACCTTTAGTAGCAAAATTAATGGTGTGTTCCCCACCTCCACACCATGGACATCTTTTTACATTACTTACAGTGGGTGCTGCTGGCTGAAAGAAACAGTGTGAGTGTGCTTGTGTGTCATCAGCCAATCAAAATGTACGTTTGAGAAAAAAAAAGGACCGGCACATTCAGCAAGTGAAAAGGGGTAAATATAAGTCTGAACATAATGAAAATAATTCATTTAATAATGGTAGTGTCAATTATCCTTAAAACATATGGGAAGACAATCTAAATTACCGAAAGGAATTTAATTTATAATGGAAATTAGGTTGCTTAAAAGTTGGTGGGGACAATTTGAGACTCCTGAAATTTTGTGTTATGTCCCTACTGTCCCTATGCAAACCCACGCCCTTGCCATAATAACTTCTGCTGAATGCTTATCTGCTCCAGAGCAGGTCATGTTATGAATCAGACATCAATGAGTATAAAAGCCTCACCTCCTGACCAGCCATTTCGATTGGAAAATGGCTTAGCCATTTTCATCGGTGCAGAGATCTTGAGAGGGGCACTTGGGCAAGAAAGAGGTATTCTTTTGAAGAAGAAATACAGTCTTGTCAATGGCTGATTTGAAATATGTTTTGGTCTTGCTCTTGACTTATTTCCAAGTATGTTTAGCTCTACGAGAGGTGCATCTGATATAATGAAATTAATGAGATGCCTGGGCTGCTGTTATGTAATCACTACTGTAAATGTGTATATTTTTGATAAATTAATATTATATAATCTACTAAAGTTACACATTAACAAAGTGAACTACTTTCTGCCAGCATTCTTTACTGACTGTTGCTGCAGCAACAGTATTGCTTTTAGCCTGGATGATGAGGTTAATTTCTTAATATTTTCACATCTGCTCCTTCATGCTAAAGTAACTGCTCTGCAGGGTTTCTCCATGTTTGCAAATGGTCAGAGACAGCTAACACCAACCCCCTTTTATGTGAACTCCCAGTGATCTTGATAGGAAAATCCTTGGTTGAAGCACTGACTTAATAATCAACTTCGAAGTGGCCTACAGCTTGTCTGGATCCTGAACGTCTGGGTAAGTCAACCCAGGTAACAGCAAAATATCCAGGGTATGTTAATCTGTCTTCATATGGCCTCTGATATTATTGATTGGTGACAGAACTTTGTGACCTAGGTACAAGACAATGCATTTATATCAGGTGTGTTGTTTAACCCTGTAATATTTTTCACATATGTATCAGCAGATTCAACTGATCACTATTGAAAAAAAAGCTTTTTTTCTTTTTTTTCCAAATCCTGCTTAGTAAATCTGACCCAAATTTCTGCACAGACTTCAACACTGTACTGTATACTATGCATATTTCATTTTTATGTCTCTGTCTCTTGTACGTACTCATACACAGACAGATTTATGTATTGTGTCAGCCACTGTATTGTCCGGATCACGAAGCTACACTTGTTTTTGCTTTTTGTCACTATGAGCTTACCTCTGCTGTGGCTGACAAATAGCCGTGGGAACAGAGAGATAGGAACTGAGGTAATCTGTGAAAGAAAGACAGCAACATAACAAAGAAAGACAAAGGGGAGATGAAAGGCAGAAACCAAGAAGAGAAGACACCAGGATGAGGGGGAAAAGTCAAAGTAACAGTGAAAGTAAAAGAAAGAAATGCAGAGAGGCAGAGGGAGTAGGTAAGTGGGAAACACAATCTATGAGCTGATGGGGCTCCACAGCACAGCGGCAAAATCAATTTGACTGGCGCTGCTGCTGCTGTGAATGGGAGGCAAGGATGCTGGAACAGAAGAGTGAGGAACGAAAAGGAAAAAGGGAGCAAGATGACCAAACAAGTATGAAGCTGTGGAGTTAACAACATTGTGGGATGAAAAAAAAAAATAAAAAAAAATGGACAGACTGCATGAGGTCAAGAACACAAAGAGGTCAGGTAGGGGACACAGAAGAAAGAGAATGAGATGACAGACATAATATATAGGTAATGGATAAGCAATACTGGACTTGAAAAGAGCCAGTGTGTATTTGCTGGTAAGAGTAAAGGTAACTTTAAAATATGTAAACAAAGTGCCAAATGTATTTTATGGTTTTATTAGCTAAAAGTAAATCCTGAATAAACACTTCTTTAGAGCTTGGAACTGCACTGTTAGACGATATTACAGTTGACATCAATCAGTCTAAAGAGGAAATATCCCTGTCATTACATAAAGAATCCCTCTCACACACATCTGCTGATGGTCATGTAAATGTATGAACTGTCTGATACCTTATCAGTGACAGTAAATACACTCATTGCTTAAATAAATTATATAACTAACCATCATTGATATTGTCATCCAATAGACAGAAGATGTACGGGAGCAGCATTTGAGCTAATTAGCAGTGTAGCCTGTTAGCTAATTGCCTCCCGATCCCCGGCTCGGGAGGCGGCCTATGTGTGTGGAGTTTGCATGTTCTCCCCGTGTTAGCGTGGGTTCTCACCTGGTTCTCCGGCTTCCTCCCACAGTCCAAAGACATGCATGTTGGGGATAGGCTGATTGGAGACTCTATATTGACCTTAGGTGTGCGTGGTTGTTTGTCTATATGTGTGGCCCTGTGATAGACTGGCGACCTGTCCAGGGTGTGTAAAATGCTCCATTCATAAAATCTGTAAGTTGCCTCGAGTTTTGTATGTATTCAACAACAGAACATGTTGTATTTGACATGTTTGTGAAAATCCGACTTCCTGGAGGACAAAGCTTGCTGGCGACCTGCAGTGTTTTGCTCGGAAAGTGGTGGATAAAGGATATTATTGCTCTACACAGAAGGCGGATACACAGATGGATAGTTTGGTCTATTAAAACATTAAAAATACAATGCAGAAACCATCAATTAAAAAGTAAAAAGAAATAAAAAAAGAAAAAAAACTTTTAGTGTTTTGGACAATTGTAAAAAAAATTTATAGTGGAAAATTTACACTACTATCCAGTGTCAAAAGGCAAAAAAAACAAAAAAAAAACAACAACAAAAAAAAAATTCTAAACTCAACCCTGCCTGCTAGTTGGTTAAATAACTTAACAACACTAGCAACATAAAATATCCATGAAAGTATGACAGGGAGTATAAATGGACTTTTAGTCAGAATGTGGACAAGCAGCTGTGGAAGTTTTGAAGTACTAACATTAATAGAATAATTCAGGTATTTGGCTTTGAATGTCAATATAAGTGAGGGGTGTCTAAAGTCCTCTGTCCTACAGGTCGTGGTTGTATTTTGGTGAGGTACACCTGAATCAGCTTGACCAGACTAAACCTAAACCACACTTGGATGACAAGCTGTTAAGAAGAGCCAAGAAATGCCATCAGAATCAGGTGTGTTGGAGAAGGGAGACGTCTAAAACCTGCACCATTGCAGACATTGATGTCATGGGCTGGACACACCTAGTAAAAATGGAATCAGTGACGAGATGGGACATGAATCATCAGCATTAAGAATACAATATTTACAATATTTCCTGCCAAATATATTGTTTTTATATGTCTCTATTATTTGGATTGCAACAGGCTTGGTGATAATTTTAAGCAATCTTCATGCAATTCCAAGGGTTAACATTTCACTTCAACCATTCAATCAATCAGACAGTCAATCTATCACTCAATAAAATTGTTGCCTCCACACAAAGAGTTTTACTTCCTTTTAGTCTTGTTCATTTTTAATTGGATAACATATTGGGTGAGTGGGGTCATTTGGAGCCATTAAACGAATAAAGAAAAGCTGAAACACAAAGCTGTGTATTTAGTAATCTATCTATGCTTTAACATTTACTCTGTTTTGTGCTGTGGTAGTGACCAACAAAATTAGATTTTGAATATAAGTTGGATAAATAAATCCCCTCTGAAGGATGGGTGGATTCATTCATGATTGGGAGACAAACTGTTCCATAGACAAACACAAGGACCTCGAAGTAAATTTAAAACTCTTGTGCAGAAGATTTTTGTACACCCCCCAGGTTAAGTGTTTCAGAGATAAAATACACCTATTGGAAACCCCCACAGACTTGCTGGAGAGATTATGTCTCTTTGTTGGATATGTCCAAGTGCCCCCCTTGAAAAACTGAGGGAGATGGCTAAGGACAGGGTAGGTGGCAGAAGGTGGATGGATAAATGGGTTGAGATTATTGAAGAAAAAAAAAAAAAACATGATCGTCTCTCTTTTCAGATCTTGGAACTGTTGAAGTTTCACTTCTCCATTTATCACTTTAAAAACTCTCACATTGATAAAAATAAAACATCTGAAAATTTCCTTTAAAAACAGGCTGTTGTTTCCTGTATAGTCCATTATAAGATGGAGACAAAAAAAGGAACAAACAGAACTCTTATGCACCTGGAATTAAAATGACAAAGAATAGAAGTAGCTGTATGTCGGTGTGAGTCAGTGCATTTCCTCAGCCACCCAAACCTTATTGTATCATGAAGGCTGCTACCTCCAGAATGGAACTCCTTATTTTCTCATTGCTGCTGACAGCCTCAGCCAAGAGGGTGCTATTTTTAAAAAGGAGTGGGTGACTGCAGGAGTTAATAAATGAGTTAACACAAAAACAAGAACACATTTGCACACATTCACACATGCAAAAACATGTAAACATACATTGGAATAAAATTAGACAAACTGCTCGCTTACAATTAAACAGCACCTTGCTCTTAAGGTACTTGTGACATTTCGATGTTTGCTCACCATTTGTCATTATGCCTTCAAAATGTGCACACACAGATTTTAGCACATGTTCACACATACACTCCCTGATATGACACTGTAGGCATCAAGCTCTGATCATGGTTTAAGCATTGGTAAAGCTTTTTAAGAAACACATTGTCACCTCATACCAGCAAGCAGCTATATCAGTCTTAATGCAATGTAGTTGAATAACTTTCTATGTCTGTTTTGCACATTTAGGGATGGAGACACAAACAAAATGTCCAGAGAATGAAATAAAGGCACAGCTGGAGTAAGACTGCAGCTTCTCCTTTTTTCAAGTAAATCTCCTTGTCTTCATTCTAATTGTGTCATTACTCCTCCCACATTGTTCTTGTTTTTATCTGTTTTTATTTGTGGCTTTTCCCTCCCTTGATTGCCTTTCCTCCATCAGCATCATATTCTCTTATGTCACCATTCGGGATACTATTATCTCTCACTGATAATAAAGTGGACTATTCAGTGATGTAAATATTGTATTAAGTTTTAGCCTAAACTTTTACTTGTTTTTAAATTTGGTCCTCCCTTTTTATCCAACCCATATTCACCATCTGCTCTCTTCTCTGTCCTATCATGCCAAATTTAGATATATATGGTCTATTGGTATTTTTCTCTAGCTTAATCAGTCTCCCAGCTACATCAGTGTAACGTATGGCTATTGACCACTAGGGTCAAATTTATCAGCTATTTCTAAGCTAAATGCTTCATTTATGTCCTACCTCAAAGTCCAGGGAAGCTTGGGGGGTTGTTCAATCAGGTATATGACTGTCTCGGGTTTATACAAGAATTTTTTTTTTCTTAAAAAAAGTTCTTTAATTTGTTCAAAAGTAAAAGTGTTTTTTTTTTTTTTTAAAGAAAAGAAACCTTAACAAAACACGAAGCAAAATACTTAAATAAGCACATAAGTGGAAGGCAAATATAGATATTTTTCAGTAATATTCTTATCTGATACAAAAATATTTCATAAGAGAGCACATATGGTTTTTCATTAAAGTAAAACCTTCACAAACACATTAGTGAATGACCCTTATTAGGCTCTGACATTGAAACAGTGTGTGTGGTCAAGTGTAATACATTGTGTTTCTGTGCCCTCCATCTCATTCTGCTCTCTTTTGTTGGAGTGACATTGAAACTGGTCACTATCCCTTGATCACAGCAAGCTTCATTTGTCTCAATTAGCTGGAACAGATTTTGCTTTTGTCATGTCCACTTTAATTAACTGGTTTTGCAACATTGCTCATGTGTTTTTGTCAAAGGCAGCCTATATGGGTACACAGGCTACCTTGGAATTTGGGGGCAGAAATATTGAGAGAAACAAAATGTGAAGAATAATTTTCTTTCTTTCATCCATCCATCCATCCATCCATCCATCCATCCATCCATCCATCCATCATTTGTCTGCATCTTATCTGGTTCAGATTGCGAGACAGACAATAAAGCCCAGACTTCCCTCTCCCCAGCCATTTCTCCCAGCTATTCGCAAGTCTTCCCCAGACCAGTGAAGAGAAGTAGTCCTTTACAAACAGGGACGACAAACTCTGGTCCTTGATGGCCACTATCCTATAGGTTGTAGATGTTAACCCTCTCCAACACACTTGCTTCAAATCAAATGACTCACAACAGTTTCTTTCTACACCATGACACAATCATTTTTAACGAGGTCCATTGAAGCAGGGACATACCTAAAACCTGCTAGGCAGCAGTCCCCAAGGACCAGAGTTTTACAACCCAGCTCCAGCAGGTCCCCGATTTTCCCCAGAGCCTTCCCTGGTGAGAAATTGTCAGAACACTTCACTAGGGAGGTTCAATTCAGAAAAGTAGCAGATCTACTCTGAGCTCCTCCTTGATTACTAAGAATATGTTCAGACTGCAGGCAATAACAACAATATAAAGTCACACATGTAATACCCTGTAACTATATTAACAAGTCATTTATCATATTTATTCATTGAGACACATTGAACTCAATAATGAAGAAAGTGGACTGAAGACTTAACTAATTAGAATTTAAACCAGGCAGGTATGATGCCATTCCCAGATGCATCCAGAAGTCACAACCTGTCATTTACACTTGAATCGAGGTTTAATCTAACAAATAGTTACAAAGATATGGTCAAAACAGTTATTTTTCAGCTACAAAAGCTCCAACTGGTGTGAAAATATTGAACAAGGCAGGTATGATGTCATGATTGGATATATTCTGAGATCATGACCTTTCATTTGCTCTTGATTTGAGGTAAATGAGACAAATAGTTCCAGGTATATAGCCAAAACTGTGATTGTTTGTGCATAGAATGCCACCTGGCAGGAAAACCATAAATCCCAAAAATTGTGAAATTCAAGACAGGTCGTCCCCCTGGGGATTTAAATAGGTATACGTAGTATCAAAATCCAACTGTAAAATTTTTTTTGCCTTATCACACTCAAGCAAAGTATATCCATTGGCGACGGAGGCAGTTGGGGGAAAACTATAATATCCCAGACACTCTGCATTTGGGCTATAATTAAATGTGACTTGCATGTGATATCCTATATGAACGTTAACTGTACCAAGTGTCCCACATGCGTAAAAGACACTGCCATATGACAGTGACAGTTTGTGGAAGTAAACAAAGACGGTAACAGTGGCAATGACATCTGTACAAAGAAATGTGTGGGTACGGATTCGCAGCCAGAAGTGGTAGGAGAGTGATGTGAACACTTTTACAGATGCAGATTTTATACATTATTTAAGAATGACAAACAGAACCTTTATGCACATTTATGATCACTTCTGAAACACTATATCAATGTTGTGCAGGTCAGATTAATGCAACCTGGCCTTACAGGCTGAAGTTGTATGGAAAAAGGACATATGTGTATCAGATTTAGGACCATATATCCAAGTGGCCTGGGTCGCATTTGAAAATATTTTATTTGTGTCATTCTGACTGTTATGAAAAGATTAAATACATGTCACATAGAGGCAAAAAATACATTTGGGTCACTTCACCCTGCAGTCTAAACATGCCCTAAGCTTCTAACCACATCTCTTAGAGAGAGCCTAGACTTCCTACAGAGGAAATTTTATTTTAGCCACTTGGAGGTCATTGTCATTATTGAGCCTGACATGACAATCAAAGAAAGTTATATGGTAAGTAAGTTATGTTTTAAAAATAGTTATGAGAATTTCTTTAATATTTAAGAAAACTAAATGTTTTCACATATTTAAGCTCTAATTGAATCAAATCGTATTTATTTAAAAATCTAATTGAAATAGACTGCTGTGTGTCAAATCAAAACATTTCTGCAAATTGGTGATGAAACCAGGCCTAATGTTCAGGCCAGCAACTGAAATCTGGACCACAAGACTTATCATAATCCAAGCCAGGTTTGCAACTGACATCTTGTCCCTTTCTCACACAACAGTCAACAGTGTTAACTAGTAGAGGGGATTCTAGCCAAACATGTCTGATATCTGGGTTGAACTCTTGCTGATGGACAGCATAATTTCACTAAACTAATAACTAATAAATGGATGCCCTCCAAGTGAGTACATCTGGTAATTGGCAAAGTGTATATTTACTTGATCTTATTATTCCATATTTAAACCATTTCTGTTTTTCTCATTTAAAGTATTGGGGTATGTAGCCTCAGTGAACCTGATGGCACAAAAATATTCATTATTTACATTTCTGGAGCCCGATCCCCGGCTCGGGCGGTGGCCTATCTGTGTGGAGTTTGCATGTTCTCCCTGTGTTAGCGTGGGTTCTCTCTGGGTTCTCCGGCTTCCTCCCACAGTCCAAAGACATGCACCTTCCCCCTTTAAATTGTCCATAGGAGTGAGTCTGTATGTGCATGGTTGTTCGTCTATGTGTCGGCCCTGTGATAGACTGGCGACCTGTCCAGGGTTGCACCTGTAGGATAGAAATCTGCCCCAATGGGATTCAAATGGTCACATAGATATATACTTTATAGTGTCCCCAGTACATGCTGATAAGTT
>JBAMHX010000010.1:21153020-21163735 GCA_037177515.1 Pseudomugil tenellus
TCTCTCTCCCTATATATATATATATATGTATATATATATATACGCACACTTAATGTCCATGTACACAAGTGTGGTTTAAAGTGTAGGCACAGACTGGTCTCTTGCCTTTAGCACACCGTGGGAAGATCAAAGTAGGAAGCCAAGACACATCCTGAGGAGCTGTGAAGAGAGATTTTTCCATGGAGCAACAGGAGTTCTGTAGTATTTCTTCAACCCAGTGATTGATGTTAGTAGCATCATTAAAAGTGTATACAATGCTGGCTCAGGACAAAATGTTGTATTCTGTTTACGGAGTGTGGAGTCATGATTGAGGATAGATAACAGTGATTTGGTTTAGCTGCAGCAACACGGTCGACTCAACCTGAGACCATGTTAGAGTCTGTGTACCTGAACTATGGATCCTTTCTTACTTTTAGGTCTTTCCATCTGATTTTCTCCTCTCACTTGTCATGGGGGGGCAGTGTTCCCTTTTGTTACACTGGACCTCCCTGATTCATTCCCAAGATGTTACCATGGAAACTACAAGACACTACATCACCTCAACTAGAAGTTTTTCAGCCTTCATCTGTGTGTGTTTCTGCGTGCATGCATGTAACTGAATGTGTGTGTCTATTCCACACCCCCCACTCCACACACAAACACACACCCAAATCTATTCTTCACATTACTATTGGACACCCAATAAAGCAATGCATAAACACGAACAAACAAAAACAATGATTAAAAACAGATACAATTAAACAATAAAATTTACAGCACTGCATAAAAGTTGTGTGACAGTGCTTGTGAACTGAAAAGATGAGAAAGGAATGACTATACCCCAATATGTCTGGTAACTGTTACTATGGAAACTAAGATACAGTAGAGAGATTCTATAGGAAAAATGCTGTTTGTGTGATTAACTTTTGACAGAAAATGAACAGAATACTATAGCCATACAGAAATGCATCCAAGCAATACACACAAACATTTATAGATACTGGTTGTCAATTTGCCAAGTCTTCAAATGGATGTGTTGCAACTTTTTTGTTCTTTTAATTAGTCTTGCCCAGAATTATAGCAACCAACATGTGTTGTAATTATATTTAAATATGACAAAGGAAAGAGTTTGGAAAGGGTCGTGCAGAAAGAAAAGAAGACCACAAACAAATTTTCTCCTTTTTATTGAAGAAGGACGTTGACTGGATATATAAGCATGTGTGTGATATATTAAGATGGAGTTTGGATCTGTCAGGTGTCAGGTAAGATCAGTAAGCCACTGCTGCTTTTTCAGTGCAATGGAGCATGGGATTGAATACTGACCATGAATCAGTTAGTATGGCTCATACTGTGCTCAAGGCTCGCACTGCGCCAGGTGTATAAGACGGAGTTGGCGATGATTATGACAGAAACAAGAAGCCCACAGGCCGTATCCCAACCATTGTGCCTTTGTTCCTTGCTCTCTGAACAACTGAGAGGAGTGGAAGCCAAAAACAGAAGCATCTGCGTGGTCAGACTTATGTGTGAAGACATGCTTAAAGCTCACACTTGCCTTTCTTGTAAAAAGCCAAAAAAAAGTCTGAATCTGACCAGTGAGTGGTGAAAACAGAGGATGCAGCCATGGGTTGACTGTGCACCAAACCAAACATGCATTCTTTGTTACACATTTTTGAGGGGTGCAGAAAAATGATTTATGTCACTCCTTAAAATTTGTATCTATTTATTTTATTGAATTTGTTTTGTTTTGGGTTTTTTTGCCTAAAGCAAAATATAAAATGTAAAAACAAAACAGTACTTGATTAAAATTAATTTTAAAAACAGCGCAATAGCGTAACCCCCATTCCCACTTAAAAAATGGGGTTGATCCCACCTGATTTTCCCAGGTGCACTCCGAGCGCTCTTTGCACAGTGAGATGTGCAGTCATGGTGTAAATTGCTTAAAGAGAATATGTGGTGCAATTCTTAAAGGTCCCATATTTTGCTATATTTGCCATTTCGCAGTCTATACTATGCACCCATCCATCATTCTACCGCTCATTCCCTGAACAGGTTTGTGTCGGGGCTGGAGCCAATCCCAGCTGACATAGGGGTAAGAGGTAGGGTAAACCCTGGACAGGGTATCCAGTCATCACAGGGCCAACACACATAGACAAACAATCATGCACACTCACGCGGTCAATTTAGAGTCTCCAATCAGCCTATCCCCAAGGTGCATGTCTTTAGTTGTGGGAGGAAGTTGGAGTACCTGGAAAGAACCCATGCTAACCCTGGGAGAACATGTAAACTCCACACAGAAAGGCCACTGCCGAGCTGGGGGTCTTGTGCACATTTCTGATAATATTATCCATTTTTTAATTCAAACAATAGTTTTGCCATACCACTAACTCCTTGCTGTGAGGTTTCTTCCCGGAACTGTGAATTGCTTGTTCCCGCTTTCTCCCAGTTCCTCTCACTCATCCGCACTGCTTACACTGAGCAATCAGAGAGGCGATTTCTCTAATTGGTGTGTGTCTGTTGATAAAAGCACATTAGCAGCCACATACACACTTCCTGCGGGAGATGCCGCGCTAATGTTTTCAGGTAGGGGCGGGTGGATTCTCCACCATACTGTGTCTGAGCGGTGGGGTCAGGCGTTTGCTCTACCTAAGCCGCACCCCTCTTTTTTAAGCAATAACGCTACAAAAAAATTAAATTATTTCCGGGATTGTTGTAAGGTACAATTAACACCAATTGAGGTTTAAAAGCTCATTAAAAGTTGGGTCCTTTAATTGCTACTACTCAATATTAACATAGTATCATTATCACCAGTCCTCATGTTTGGTGCATTTAAGCAAAGGTTACTCTCTCTGTTACTAGATAGGAGTTAACTTCCATTTTTTTTCTAGCTAAGGAATAATGTAGGTGGTCAGTACTACTGCCCTGTTTGAACTGGAATGAAAGAAGCTGCTGTTGTACCATATGAATATGTAAATGTTAGCACTAGGGTGCTACTGACTAGCTAACTGACTGGAGCCCCTTAATATAATAACTCCTCTTAAGTTTGTACTCAAGCATGACTTGCATGACGCTCATTCTGATGTTTCAGTTTACTCTTTACTCATCCTGCTGTGTTTTGCTTCTCTCCAACCCTGAGTCTGTTCAGAGCTTTCTCTGCAGTCTAGAAGTTCGTGTCTCTATCTGGAGACACCAGGAGGCCAAAACCCCTTTGAAAGGAGGCCTGTTTCAGTTCATTTTCCGAATTCTATTTTCTCACAGGTCTTAACTTAACAAATATGTGTAAGTTATACATTGGTAAAACTTTAAAAATGAAACAAATTTAATAAAACATAGATCAAGGAATAAAAGCATTAATATGAAAGACAGTTATTACGTTTACATTACATTTACATTATTCATTTAGCAGATGCTTTTCTCCAAAGCAACTTGCATCTAAGCACAAGAACAACACAAGAATGAACTCAAACAGCAGGGGACATCATAGTTAAGTGCAGTTGGACAGCTGTAAGTCTAGTTGGACACAGGTGCTGCATGCAGTGCTAGAGACACATTTTTTTTGTTCCCAATGTCATTAGTACTGAGTTTTTGCACAGAGCTAGAAAAAAATGTCCCAAGTTAGTATAATTTTTGATTTATCGTAACTAAGTGCGGAAATGCTCCTTAAAGGACTGAGTCTTTAGCCTGCTCTTGAAAGTAGATAAAGACTCTGCAGAGTTTGGAAGTTCGTTCCACCAACAGAACAACAGAGAAGAGTCTCGCTTGTGCTATTATAAAAAATGCATTATTTTATGATATATTATATTCTAAAAGTTCAAACAAAATAGTTTTTTTAAAATGAATCCCTATGTAATTTGATAATCAAACCATCAAATGTAAAGCTCATTCAGGTATGAAAATATAGCTTTGGAATAAAGTTCAATTTTTTAAATAAACTCTAACACATCTGTAAGGGTAGAAACACCTTTTTTAGGTTGTGAACAAACATCTCTTTGTGCCTGTAGGAATGTTTATCAAAGTAATCTAGTAAATCTTTGCTTGCTGGTTTGGAAGAAATAAATGCATTTCCATTATGCCTAAATTTGCTCAAAACCTAAATATTGCAAACAATAAAAATCCGGTAAACCTACATTTTGAAAGATCTCAATTATTTCTGAGAAGTTTTTGAGCTCTCATGACGTGAATTTTCAGAAGTTTAAACAACAAAATTTATCGCAAATGTGTAATGGAAAGACTTTTTTAACACATACACATCCCCAGACATCAAAAAGTAGGTCAAGTGAACAGTTAAGATGATGTGGTTTTAAGTAAACAAACAGGTAATACAGTGCTTTACATTGACTTAGAAAGGGAAATTAGGAGGGATGCCTTCAAAAAGCTGGAGCAAATACACAGCAGCAACTAGAAAACCGCCAAAATAATGCTTCATGGTAACATTACTTGAGCTGCAATGCTCCTAAAATTGCGTTCAGCTGACAAGATCAATGCCTTATGCTTTAAACACTGTTTAGGAACAACTGCATTTCAAAATTGTGTTTTTTGAAGCTTTACAAATATCACTTTGTGAGTGACCTCATGAGATAAGATTTTTTATAGAACTATGTGGCGATGTCCAGTCCCATCTCACAGGACCTTGAAAAAAAATATATAGTCATTAGTTCAGAGCTCACATGTCATTAATTATTACCATGAAGATTTTCAGTGAGAAAGAACGTTTTTTCAGGTCAGTTTCCAGGGTTCATGAAGTATCCAAAGAGTTAAAAAGTTCTTCTACTGACCTGTTATTTCTGAGCCATAAAGTTCCAAAATTAATGTCTGTTTCACTCTGGTACCATATTAAAAATTAAACAGTGTTACACTGTGTTTCTTTATGATTCCTATCCGCTGTGGCTCAACACTTAAATAATCGTTTTCAGATGTAATAGTTTTGGCACAATCTTTCCCAACGCGTCTTTTCCCATTCTTTACAAAACCTGGGATTGAAATTGAGTGAAAATGATCTTGCCTGCCTCTCTGGGTACTTAGCACTCCTAAGCCCCTGATCCTAGAATCACCCATTAACCATTCTTTCATAAATCGTTATGACTTATTGTAAGGCATAAAATCTGCCACTGAGACATTTATAAGATAAAAAAATAAAGAAAAATATAAAAGAAAACCCAGTTTTATCCCATTCTAATGAAAACGATGTTAAAGTATAATTAAACTTTTCCCTTGCCATATTTTTTCCAGCTTATGTAAAACATTCAGAGGCTACGACACATTTAAAATGTGTCTTGGGCATGTGCTCTGTGTGGGCTTCACCATCAGCACTTACTATTTTGGTACAAGTAGGTGCAATCATGAAAAAGAGCTGCAGGGTGAAACTGAAAATAAATTGGAGAAGGTTAATGACGTCACAACTAGCTAGTTATAGTACAGGCTCCATTATTTACATGGATGTACTAACTGCTGTGAAACAAAGACCACATCAACTCCTCCTATCTGTTTATCTTTTTTTTATTTGTACATTGTTGACATAATTATTTATTTTTAAAATATAATGATGAAACTTTTCTTTATAAGAATACATACATTTATCTTGTTTGATTTTATTTGTGTTGTATGTAAGTAATCAACACATACCAAATAAACTGCATTTTTGCTGTAATCTAATTTCAAAATAAATGGTGTATCTCTTCTAAAGAGAAAAACTTTGGACAGGAGGTAGAGGTTAACTAAACTGATGAAACATCCGAATCCACTGAATACAGTGTACCAAGTGATTACAAAGTAGTGTCAAGAGTAGGGGTGTCTAAATTCTTGGAGGGCCAAAAATTACTTGAGGAGGATGGCTGTGGGCCAAAACTAAAAATCTATGTTTCAGAATATGTAATTCAGTATACTTAACCTATGACATAATTATCAAAAATCAAATCTCAGACAAAGTAATGTGGAAAATAAATAACAAAATTCTTTATTGTGTCCACACTGTGAAATCCTGAACATACTGAAAGCCCTGAACATTTGCTGAAACAGAAATGTATCTCCATGAGACCAAAATATTTCCACTGCCTTGAACAATTATTTTAAAATCAGAAACAGTAATATATTTGAATACCAATAATAGATAAATGAATACCAGCTTTAGACTTTGTTGTAAATCACTGTAGTGTATATACATTTATCATACTGAGTAGAACATGTTCCATGGTGACAAACATTTTATGCCCAGGAAAATCAGATTTTAAATAAATGTCAAACATCTTTCCATCAATCTGGAATACCAAATGTAGGCATACATATAAGTGCACATTTAATCAGTACTATCAGTGAGAGACGTGGAGCCTGTCCTTGGTTTTTAAAAGTCTCTCAATATCAGGCTCCAGCTGAGTTAAAGACAATGTCAGAATGTCATGCAACTGAGAGTCCAACACTGAGTTTTTTTAATTTCCCCTTATTGAGATTCAAAAGACTGAAAGCCTGCTCATAGACATATGTGCTTCCAAACAGGGACAGCATCACCTGTGCATGTCTGCAAATCTTGGCATACCTGTGTACAGAAACACATTTGTACAAGTCCAACAAGGGAAGCTCTCTGAACTGGCTGTGGAGGTCTGAATCAGACTGAAGTTCCTGCAGTTCCATTTGATACTCCTCACAGACTGCATCCACGTGTACAGAGATGAGCTGTGAAAACAGCTCAAATGCTGTTGCATTTTCTTGAAAATCTTATCAAACTTTACGATTATCAAACTTGACCACCAGATTACAGAGAATGTTGACATATTTTGGTGTGCTTTCCTCTATTAACCCAACTTCTTTGAGGCTTGAAAAGGGAACAGATTTCTTAAATTTAAAAACAGACAAACTATATCAAATGCAGGTATGTGATGTTAGGTTTAATCAGGCAACTTAACTCTAATAATTTATGCAAAATATGGACTTGTTTGTCTCACAGAAAACATTTTTACGATTAACATTTTTAGGATTTGGAGCTGAAAATTGTGGATATTCAGCAGCTCAGTAATGTCCACGAGAAAAGCCAAGTCAGAAGTCAAGCGTTTGTCTGAAGGCACTTGGATGTTTTTTGTCTTTGTTGCCTGAAATGACCTAATCTCCTTGTGCAGTTCAAAGAAACAACGTAAAACTGTCCCCCTGCTTAGCCACCTGACCTCCTGGTGGTACAACACGTATCTATACTGTGCATCCATCTTGTCAAGAAGAGCTTGGAACTGGCGATGTGAGAGCGTCTTCGATCTGATGTTATTGATGATGGTGTTGCGCCCTCTGGTCAGACTGTTTGGGAAAGGTAAGTAGTTGGTCTTTTAAATAAAATAAAGGAAGGAGACACAGATTATGTCTTTACTCCGTTTCACTTTATTCAAGAGAAAAACAATTATCACTGTGCAAGCGCACAACACAACTGTTCACTAATCAAAAGTAATCGAGCATGTACTGATCACTGGTCTAAAGTAATTGAGCATGTACTCATTGAAAATTTACTAATACTTTTAACTGTCACACACTCCCCCTCAAAGTAGATGTCCCAACATCAGAACCTGGAAAGATAACTACTGGGTCATATTACCACTTTCATAGTAGATAGACAAACCTCAACACATTAAAAAAATGTTTACAGACTGGAACTCTTTTGGTACATTCTGTTTGAGTAAAAACTCATTCACTCCTAAATGTCTATGTCACCCTTTAAGTGCATAATCAACATGTGTATTTTCTAACAACAATCAACACATTTTTTACTTATCTTTTTTCCCCAATCACAGTTCTCACTCATTGTTTCGTAAACACAGTCTCAATAAGAAAGAACTTCAAATCCCTCTCATTGTGAATACATGTGTTCAACTTAGTAACATGTGTTCAAGTAACGTTTTTACCAATACATCAACATTGTCCATAGACCCCTTGGAACCAGTGAGGATGTACATTATATACCCATGGCATGCTCTGTTCTGGAAAATAAGAAAAGGTCTGTATTTTGTGACAAGTTGGTGTGCCCAGTCTGTCATAAGTAAATACTTTTGGCTTTCTGGATGCACGTTTGGGTCTCATACTCATATCGTCACCGGGATACCTATAGGTAGGCAAAGAGAAAGAATGAGGTGGAAGTGGGCTCACAGCTCGGTCCTCTATCTGACCAATGTCATCTTCTAATGGCTGTTTCTCTTTGACCTCAGGCTCTGCCTCTTGAAGCACCTCTCCAGGTTGACTGTCTTCTTGATGAGCTGGTTCTGTGGTCCTCTCAGGTTGTGGTGAATCAGTGCGAGTGTTCAGGTGACTGGGTACCATATAATACTCATCATCATCATCCTCTTCAGAGTGGACCTCCAGTGTCTCAGCTGATCTGGTAGTGGCCTTTGTTTTTTTTTTTTCTGAGACTGCAAAGAAGTCTCTAAAGGCAAGTGGTCACATGTCAATAGCAGGTTACAATGCAAAGTTCTGGACCTGCCCTTGCCCCTCTTTGTTTTCAGTTCATAAACAGGGATGTCCTTACATATTTGACGAACCACTGTGTGCACCACCTCCTCCCAGTGATTTCTGAGTTTGCCTGGACCCCCATGTGGAGTCAAGTTCCTGACTAAAACACGGTCTGCAGGTAACAGAGTAGAATATCTCATCTTACTGTCGTACAATCTTTTGTTCCGAGCAGCGGCTTTACTTGCATTCTGTAACAACACTGGGACCTATCTGTATCACCGGTCACACCATGTCCCATTGGAGTCCCATGCTAGTTTAAAGGGTTAACTCTGGCTGATCTAACTGTTCTCTGTGCTTTACAGCCTGCCCTGAAATGCTCACTGCTCCTGCATCTAAAACAGTGCTGGCAAAACTCTTCCCCCATCTGAATACACTTCGGTTGTGGGCGGGGCATCTGGTACAGCTGAGGGGCGAAGCACTGCGGAAACTGGGCAGTGCCCCCTATTAGACCCAGTCCAGGTGTCGGGTTGCACAGCCCAAGAGCTGCTGGGGGTAGTATTGTTGAGCAGAGGGATCCAGCTGTTGCAATGGTTGTGGCATGAAGGTAGGTGCTGGGTAGTGGTTTTCAGATCTTTCATTGATTGGTTGTCCAGTTGTTATGATGCGGGTAGGTGGTGGACCCAAAAGCAGGTGAGGAGGAGAAGCAGGAGGCAGCCAGGATGCAGATTAACTGGGTTTATTGAACACTGAAACTATGACTGACTTACTGACAAACTACTAATTTAATGATCCCACAACTAAACAGACAAACCAAGGAACTTAAATACATGGGAACAAACGAGGGACAGGTGAACAAAATTAAGACAGGTGAAACTAATGAACAAGACATGAAGCAAAAAACAGAAACATAGTACCAAACAGGAAGACTACAAAATAAAACAGGAAACCAAACCAGCAAAACCCATCAACCCTAACACCCGTAGCTGTAGACTTTCGTAAGGTCTCTCTAATTTGGGACACCTCTGGTTTTAAGCCCTTTACAAGCATCACTTCAGAACGCATCTCTTTCATCTCTGTCAGAAGATCAGGCAACGGGGTGGCTATGCTTTGTTTCTGGGCAGACTTTTTCTCAGTAGGCACAGCTGTGTCACTCGAGTGGACAGCATTCACAGTGGTCATGCGTGGGGTAACAGCATGTTTCTTATTTTCCTGTCACTCTTTTTCATTTTCACATGCTATATTCACTTTTTCCAGAAAAATTTCATCAGATATGTCGGACTGGAGGAGGTAGGGCTGCATGTTGCTCTTTACATTGTCGCTCTGCAGGCCTGTTAAGATGGTGTTCAAGAACAAACTCTGGACCAAGGGAGGATCATATTTTAGACCAGACTCAGCTTCTTGGGATGCGAAAAGAATCTTCTTACGAAGGTCCATGGTTCTCAGAAAGAAATTTTGTGGAGTCTCCTTATTGCTCTGAACCTCTGATGAAAGCTGCTTGTGCAATTCTGTGGCCCCTCTCTCCTGGTAGTGAGATCTTAGGATCCTTCGAAGCGCCGGGAGAGTGAGATCACCTTTGCCTTCCAGGTAACTTCTCAGCTGCAGACTGGGTGTGATGGCACACATTACTGCATCAATTATTTAATCCTTCTGGCAGCCTTTGTTAAGACCACTTCCAATCTGCCTAGCCAAAGTCGAGAACGTGAGTCTTTTTGTCCAGGTTATATATGTATTCCTGTATGGAACTTGTAAGCTATGTTACTGGCAACCTATATTTAAGTTAACTTTTTTGTTTTTTTGTTTTAATGCCAGCGCACATGAACAAAGCAACTTCAGCAAATATGTTTGAGTATACATTATCGACGCTGGCTCTGATTGCCATGGACAAAACCAACTGAAAGTGGTTGAAAGTCTGCCTTGTTCAATAAAAATACGTTTATGCACAAAACTTTCCAGAGTGCCTTACAGACTTGAGTCTAGAATGTTATATCTAATTTGAAGAGTAAGTGTATGTGCGTATTCATGTCTTTATCTGTTTGTGTCTGAGAGCTTGAAGGCACATACCCTGCTGCTGGTAAATTACCCAAAGCAACATGGTGTGGGGACGAACCAGTGGGGAGGAGTGAGAGGTGGTGTAGTACATTGAAATAAGAGAAAAGAAAAGACAGAGAAATGATCATTTGAAATCCCATGTCTTATCAAACATTGTTAGAGCACCCTACTGTCTCATTTACAATCCCTTCTGTAACACATTTGATGAAAACAGTTTAGAAATGTTTATTAGTATACAAAAGAATCCCCTTATTTAACTCAGATTATACAGTAAA
>JBAMHX010000010.1:21204209-21215840 GCA_037177515.1 Pseudomugil tenellus
ACTCCTCCTGGGGACTCCCTCGTCCTCCTGGGCGATTTCAATGCTCATGTTGGCAATGACAGTGAGACCTGGAGGGGAGTGATTGGCAAGAATGTCCCCCCGATCTGAACCAGAGTGGTGTTCTGTTGTTGGACTTCTGTGCTAGTCACGGATTGTCGAACACCATGTTCAGGCATAAGAGTGTCCATATGTGCACGTGACACCAGGACAATCTAGGCCGCAGTGCGATGATTGAGTTTGTAGTCGTATCATCAGACTTGCGGCCGCATGTCTTGGACACTCGGGTGAAGAGAGGGGCAGAGCTGTCAACCGGTCACCACCTGGTGGTGAGTTGGCTCTGGTGGTGGGGGAGGATGCCGGTCAGGGCTGGCAGACCCAAGCGCGTTTTGAGGATCTGCTGGGTAGTGACCGAAAGAACGAGATCACGAATACAGGCGGTTGAAATGAGTTTCCTCCGTAGGGTAGCTGGGCTCTCCCTTAGAGATATGGTGAGAAGCTCGGTCATCCAGGAGGGACTCAGAGTAGAGCCGCTGCTCCTCCACATCGAGAGGAGCTAGATGAAGTGGCTCGGGCATCTGGTTAGGATGCCTCGTGGACACCTCCCTGGTGAGGTATTTCGGGCACGTCCCATCGGGAGGAGGCCCCCTCCTTAGGCTGCTGCCACCGCGACCTGACCCCGGATAAGCGGAAGAAGATGGTACGGTATGGTACTTTCTGGCAAAACAGTGTCAATGAGCAAATTGAACAATTTATTAGTTCAGGTTTAAATACAGGTGAAAGAACCGTTAGACTATATCAGTGTGTCAATATATTTAACTGGTTGTAAATTATGTGATTGCAGATCTCTATAGTTGGTAAAATGCAGATGTTTTGAGGTCTTTGTGAACTACTCCATATGGTAATGAAGCGGCTTATTTTGCTGTATGAAATGTTTGGTGGGTTGTACTGGAACAAATATATCTCCATAGGTATGATAACATTTGGGAATACCTCTTAATGTTGGGAAGACTCATGTCTGTCCAAATTGAATTGATGTTTGTTTTGTCTAATGTTGCATAAATCATATCATGTAAATTGTTGTTTATCACTTCATGTTTTCCCTTTTGAAGAAAATATTTATGTTGGTGTATTAGGTTGGGGTATTAGTAAAATGACATCTAAAGATTTGGCTGTTGCATTTTACCTTATGTTGAGAGAGAAACGAAAACATTGGACTAGATGTTTGTCATTTATTCATTATTCATACTCATAATCACCCAATTCTGCATTTTGTCTTGTTAGTCAACTTCACACCAACTCAGTACCACCGATTTTACGTTTATTTATGGAATATCCTCATTTAATCTGACAAAACATATAGATGCTTGGTGTTTAAACTTTGAAAGCTCTGATATAGATGATCCTTACTCTAACATTTGTCACAATGCTTAATGTCAAGACTAAATATGTTTATTCTTTCAACTTTACCTCTGAACACCCAGGCTCTTCTCCTTCCTCCACCCTCTCCTCCAGCTTTTCCTAATCTCCCTTCTTTAGTTTTTCCTCCACTACTTCTGGTAGTTTTTCTTTATCCATCTATCCATCCATTTTATTAACCGCTTCATCCAATTCAGTGCTGTGGGAGTTTTTTTTTTTTTTTTTTCGTATGTCCAAGTATATTTTAGATTTGACAAAATTCATTTTTTCATCAAATACAGGAATTTAAAAGTGTTATTTTTTCAGCATCAAAACTATCTGCTCTACTTCTGACTGTAATTCTGTAAATGTTCCTGGAATTGCTAAACACATCTCTCTGTGGTCAGTCACCAAACAGTGAAATGAGAATAGTCAGAATAGTTTGTCTTCCAAAGCAACTCTGCATGAGTTTATTTACAATTATTCTATCATCCATTTCCACAACCACTTCATCAAATTCAAGGTTTCAGGTAGCTGGAGCTTATCCCAGCAGTCACTGGTGTGTATAGGTCGCCAGTCGCCAGTCCATCACAGTGCATACAGAAAGACAAACAAGTAAACTCCACACAGAAAGGTGACTGCCATAGCCGAGGTGTGAATCAGCAACCTATACTTGCTGTGAGGCTGCAGCTGTAACCACAGCGCCACCGTGCAGACCCAATTAAATTTGGTTTATGAATGCGATTCTCCATCTTCAGTAATTTTTTGTTTAAAAGTTTATAGCTGCTGTTCTATTATTATTTATTTTTTTTTAGTTTTGATTAGAGCAAAGGCTTCTGGTTGAAGGCTTTACTAGGGCCCAGCCGATTAATCAGTGGGACGATTAAATTGGCCGATATTGGCCCTTCTTAAACTGTCTACGAATTATACGCCGAATTATGCTTCATATTTCATAGTGCCGTAGTGGTGCAGAGTGTTGTAATTACAAATCTTGTCCACTAGATGTTGCTGTTGTTAACATTCCAATTTAATCTAAAGTCCCTACAGTCTGTAAATAAGCTCTTACAGCACTGCATTAGGTGGGGTTTGCAAGGTAAGTTTATTCATGTTGTGAAATTAATGACTCAGCATTTCTTTAGCTCTGTTCAACAGAACATTCTCATTGTTCTGACGAGTGATGCCTTGTTTTGTTGTGTCAGTCAGCACTGAGGGCATTGCTAAAGTTATGCTAAAGTTAGCTTAAAGAAACAGTCAGCAGCTCGGGTCTTACAAGTGAAGGGGATTTCCTCAAATTGAGACACAGCTGATATACAAGTCTGCTAATTAATCTGATGTGTGTCACCTGTGCCGTGGCTGGGAAATCCCCAAATAGTGGCTCCTTAGGACCGGACTTTCCACCTGTTAGCAACTAGCAAAGCAAACTGAAGTAGCTCGTGCTGAGCTGAGCCATGGTGCTTAAACACCCCATATTATTTAAATCGCCCTGTATGGGAACATTTAACATTCACTGTCAAAATAATGATTAATGAAAGGTTAGTGCATAAAACTGGCAGTTTGTCGGTGCTGTTGGACTAGAAGCTACATTACCGTAAGAACACATGTAGCATGGCAGCTTCATGGTGAAGCTTCATCACCCTGGTGTTTCACTGGCAGCAGTGTAAACAAAGCTCCACATTCGCATCACGGCATCGTTTAACAGCCCCTTGATACACGATCAGACAAATATAAAAGGAACAGACTGAACTTACTTTAATCCTAACCGGGAGGTTTTTATTCATTGCGTCCTATAAGTAGCTTGTTCAGTTGTGGAAATAGTCAGTGTACAAAATGAGAGTACAGAATGACTTTGCATCCACCAGCTGCAGGTTTAGGCACATTTTGGGAGGAGAGATGTGAATGTGAAGGAGAGGATGTTTATTCACTGCAGCACCAAAAACGTAACATTATTAATATCACAGACTGTCTGAAAATACAAACGCGACATAGGTTGTAACAGCGATGATCAATATTACAATTGCCATTTGTGACTATTATATATAAATTAAAACTCTGTCAAAGATGACATCTTTATAACATTTGGCCAAACATCTGGATTTTATTATGATTTATATATTAAATATATCATGATATGTTTAATGGCAAAGAAAATATTAGAGTAAACAGAATGTAATTTAAATGACATTAAAGGACACTTGAAGGCTTCATAAATAATTCACCATTATTTAATAAATTCACTAACTTCACTCATTTTGGTTAAATAAGCCAGATACCCATGTGGACTAAATGTAAAGATAAAAGTTTAGCGGTACAACTTATTCATGTTTGCACCATTGATAAAATTATTGCACAACACAAATGTAAAACTAAAATGATCCATTAACACAGTTACTTTAGTTAGTTACTTTTATTTTACTTCATGGATATTATGTTTATTTATTTTAAAGACTATTATAAAAGAGAAAAATGGACTGTTTCTAATTCAATTTTTTGTTTGTGTAAGCATTAAGGAACCAGAACACAAGTTAGTTTAATTTGAAAACTATAACATAAATAATCGGTTATCGGAATTTTCTTCTGTCAAATATTGGTATCGGCCTCAAAAAATCAATATCGATCGGGCCAGAGTCTCTACTCTGCAGGTAAACCTAGCTGGATCTAAGCCCGAGTAGCTGAGCTGATGTCAGGATGTATTACTCCAACTTGAATCCATGCAGTTATTTATTGTAACATTTTCTTATTTCATTACTTTTTTGATAATCATATTAAAACAGTTATAAGATTGCAGGGAGCTTAACAAATTAAAAAACCTTAACCAGCAGACAGACAGAAATCACTTTCCCCAAACCCATGAGACTCCTACACATCTCTACCACATTTTCTACCTCTGGACTGGACTGTACCTGCCAGCATTGCCAAAGGACTTGGTAATGTCTGTCACAGCCCTGCAGCACCTGTCCTCCTCCTCTTCTCTTTATGTTGCCTTTTCAAAACCTCGTCACCTCCGTGTCTTTGTTATGATTGCTTCTCAGACATTTTAAGGAGGGTTGTGGTCTTCACACACATCAACCTGCACATCTTTCCTGTTTGAGGGGCAAAAATGTCTCCACCATCATTGCACGTCAAAGTGACTACTGAGTGAATTGTGCACTGCTGCAATATGATGCTATGCCTTGCTTCACATATGTATATCAGGCAGAAGAAATAATTCCTACCTATCCTGAAAGTTCAATAATTTGATGATATAGTAAGAATAACTATTTCAGCATTGATCCACACATCACTACTAAGTAGTTTTCTCAGAAAACTAGATACAATGTAGGCCGGCTCTTACAATTTGTATTTACTTTTTGATTTACATACTGGTCCACCGGGAATCCTCACAATTTTACCCATGAGCCACTGCTGGTCTGTTCTGCATCTTTATCTTTTATTATTTCTTTCAATTATTTCTTTTGATGATACAGTTATCACAGCAAAACTTACTTGACAATTATCATGAGTATTGAGTTTTACACAAATCACTATTGTATATATTGTATTATTCTCTTTTTAAATAATAATTTTAATTATTTGTCAAGACTTCCAATAAAAGAATAAACTTTACATGAATATTATGAGCTTTGTGAATGATGATGAGGGTCTCAAAGTAGATATGCCACTTTATAGAGCCAGCGAAAGAAAATTTCTTTGAGTAACTTGCACTTTGACTGTTAAAGAAGTATCTGTAGCACTATACATTACAGCTTGGTAATTATATGGTAATAGTGTGGTAATATCATGGTAAGAAAGAAGACATTACTGGTATTTAATTACTGCTAATAACTTGCAAGTATTATATAATTACAGAGTCGTAATGTAAAGTGCTACCGAGACTTCTTTAAAGGTTATTTAGACATCTTTGTTGTGCTTAATTACCAAACACATACATGGAAACCGTTTCAAATGTTAATGTAAATTAAACTTCAGATATTAGTATCCTTCCAGCTGCTGCAACCCAGGCAGAAGGAACGTTGAGGTTACAGCATATCAACAAGGACTTCTGACTACAGACTAACTTACCAGTGTGCAAGTAAGGTGGAGTGACACCGGGGACAGCAAATCATACAAGAAATGGCAGAACCAATGGAGGAGCTTGTGGGCTGTTTAAACAAACAGAAACAGGGTTCAGCTTTAGCGTCCATTTTCCGCTTGGCCCTAGTGCTCGACATGTCTCTGTTCGCTACACCGAAATATTTTTTGGAACGATAAAAGTGTTAAAAATCATTGAGATGAATTGAATATGTGAAAATAACTTGGTAAGTAATCATTAGTGTGTTTGTGCTTTAAAGGAAAGTAGTGTTACTTATTTCGGAACAGTGTGTATTTCAGGACAGCAGTTTGAACATTTTCAGAGCGGAGAAGAAGAAGAAGGATCCCTGCCAAGCCATACAAAGCAAAACGATATTAAAAAAAGGGCCAATGCACCAGCAAAAGCTTCCAATATTGCATTCCTAATAAAAAAACAAACAACAAAACAAGCCGCAGACCGTGTTGCTATAGAGATGTTTTGCAGTTGACAAATGATAGTGATAAAGTAAACAACTGTCTAGTGCTGAAGTTATGCTGTTTACAACACCATGATCTATCTCTATCTTAAACAGCTTTAACATTTTTCACATGACCTGAGTGCAGCTGAGAAATGCAAGCTGATAAATAACTTGGACTGGTCATCAGCTATCCTGTTAATTTATGAATTCTGGAATAATAATAATAATAATTATTATTATATTGCTTAAGTTCTGTGCAAAATTGTATGCAAATATGTGACTACTAAATGGCTAATTTTAAGTGATTCTGTGGCCAGAGGCTTTATTCTGAGTACATAATAAATTGATCACATTTTCAAATGATATAACTGATTGTACAATCAGCAAAATGATAAGAAGACTGTGCAAACGGGTCTAAGAAATGGCAGAGCTTTATACTTTGTAATTTTTTGTAATTGTACTGTCACAAACAGTAAAATTATACATTTTCTAAATATGTTTTGCAGTCTGAGTTAAAACTCTTGGGTTTGGTGCATTTTCTCTGAGCATTTTAACTTAATTAGTTGTACCTAAGTGGAAAGGCCAATGTTTGCACTTTGACCACCAGGCAACAGTGTGGACTTTACAGTGCATTGGTTGAAATTATAGGCAGTTCAAGAAGGGAAAAACTTTACACAAGTTGTGTATATGTATATACAAATACATACATGGACATAGATTAAGAGGGGTACACAGGGGGCATGTTCCCCCACTTTTTCAAAAGATAATTTTTCCCCCTGCACTATTTACTGTCCAAGAAACAATATTTCACTACAGGAAACTGTAAGCAGAAAACGGCTGCACAAACTGAAGCCTGAGTTTAGCCCGCCTACAAGCTCTTTGATTGGTTCTGCTATTCCTTTTATGATTGGCTGTCCTTGCTGTCACTCGACTCCACTCCTGCTTTAAAGTAATCAATAGAATTGTGACCTTTTATATTTAAAAATTGGATGGTATTGTAAGGTCCAATAAAGGTGGATTTGTACCAGCTGAATTATATTTGTGTTGCTATATGTGGCAGAACAACATTGAAATATAGTCATGTAAAAAAAACCAAACAATTATATGTATGTACATACATATATATGTATGTATTTGGTACTGACAGAGACTCACCATGTGTACTTTAAAAAGAATATAAGGGACAATGTTTTTTTTATGTCTTTCTTTTTTTTCTTTCTTTTTTAACGAAAATAAGACATTGAGGGAATATACAATTCTTTATAAAGTTTTTTGATAACTTGTTACAAAGCTACAATAATAACAAATTAGGTTATTAGTATCAACCACACAGCTGTGTAATATTCTATTTTGTGACTAATAGTTGGCTTATGGTCATCTTGATCTGGTCTTTCATCAGCTCCCAGAGTCAGAACGAGACATGAAGAAGCTGCATTTATCTTTTATGCTCCACAGTTCTGGAACAAACTAACAGAAAGCCTCCGATCAGCTCAGTTCATGTAACGGCTGTTCTCTGCTGCATTTCAGTAGTCTCCATTTTACATTATTTTAAAATCTTTGTCTTTTTCTGTCCTGTTTAATTTTTAATCATACTTCTGTAAAGTACTATGAATTCCCATTTTTTCTAATACAAAAAACTTGTTTTGCCTTATGAACAACATAAAATGTGATGTAACCCCAAACTCTTTAAAATGTTTTGAGCAATTTTTGCCTAAAACAATTGTAGCATGCAGCCAAGATGGAGAAAAGCATGCAAAAAAGTACTGAATCTCTTTTTTTTCTTATACACCTTGTTCTGATCTTGAATGGCACAAACTTAATGAACGAATCAGAGTTTGCATATGCAAATGACTTTTTTGAAAAAAAGGTACATAATCTGGATATTTATGTAAAATCAAGTTCCTGAATGATTTACTGCTTTTACCCTGGTAAATTATGTATAATATGTATATTGTGCCTTTTCATTAATATCAGCAGTAATAAGCATCAGTGCCAATCAGCCTATATGCATATTTGTCTTTATTGTCAATTATTTTCTATAAATAGAAAGGTTTCTCCTTTAAATATTTCTTCAGATGTCCTTGTTTCATTTTGTTTTCTTATCTGTTTGCAAAGTATATCATATCTGATTGAGATTAGATAAGTCAACTTTCATAAATCCCTTCTACATAAATAAAACATGTCATGGTCATATTTTATACTCATGAGATCCCAATTTTCTCAGGTTGAATGAGATTAAGCTTTAAAGTCAATAATCGTCAATAGGCAAAAACTTTAGTAAGTATTTGATACTTAACTTGTAATATCTAGACAATACAATTACATTGTCACCTTCTCAACACTCTGTTCTGCTAGTAATGTTTTCTTTACAGAATTCTACAAAAATGAGCATTTTTGCATGTGTGGTCATACATGAGGGCATGTGTACATTTAGCATTCTGATCATCCTTAAATCAAAACTACTCATATATTTTCTTTAAAATGGGTAAACAATTATTATATGGCTCTCACATTCTTGGTTTTTTATTTAATCCAGGATACAGAGAAGAGTGTCTTTCAAAGAACTGTGTCAGCAAATGCTGTGCACTCACATGGAAAGTTTCAAAAATAGAATGAATCAAGAGTGTTGGGAGGAGGAGAATATTAAGGAAGGAAAAGAGAAGGGAGGTTGGAAGGTAAAAGTGAAAAGTGGTATTTTTTTCTCCTCTTTTACTGAAGCCAGATCAGAATCTAATGATGTGGAACGATATCTGAAAACCAGTGCTTTGGTACATCCCCTCTACACCTTATTATCCTCTTCCTCATGCCAGCATTTTTCATTCCTTTTGCAATATTGTCAGTTATCGGATCACAAAATTTGTCTCGCCTCCTTCTTGTGAACTCATTATGTCGTCGTCATTACTCTGTCATTCTTTATGGCCATGCTTGCTGAACTAAACCAATTCAAGCCTGAAAATGCTGCTCATGTTACACTCTATTCTACTGCTTGTTTCTCCAGTGATGATTGTTATAGAATTACCTTTTTAACCTATTCTATTTTCATCTATACACATTTTTCTTTACTTTGTCTCCATCTGCTTGTTGTTGCTTCAGCTCACCAGGTATGCAACATTGATTTAGATTTTAACTGAATTAATTTGATCTTAAATTTAAATATTTTATTTAATTTATTTTTACTAAAATCAATTCTTTTATTTATTAATTTATCTGTTTTTAGTACATTTTATCTAGAAATGCAAATGAAAACTAACCAGCAGTAGATTTTGACTTTATCTTTCACAAACAATTGTGCAATAAAAAGGCAATAACAGTATTATTATTTTTGTTTAATCAGTTATGCTGTTTTATAATACTTATAGACAAAAAGCTTAATTTAAAACTTCTTTATTTGGAAAAAGAGGTTCTATTTGACAAACTTTTTGTTCTCCTATAGCTTAAAATTTACAAAAATCTACATAGTGCACTATATAGTGAATAAGGGGTTAGCGCAAAGGGTGCACATTCGGACACAGCCACAGTCATTTAGTGCTTTGCTTTTTGGTATTGCTCATGATTATAATCATGATTTAAGTATTGATATTAAAGCTACTTGCTTTGTTTACTTGGTATCAGATACCAAAGTTAGCTAAATCACCCAGCTCTAGTAATCAACCGTACACAGATGCTTTCCATGTGTAATTCCAGCTTTAGAGACATGATCACAAGTGCAAGAACAAATGGATGGACAAAAGTAGGCAGTCCATTTGAGAATCATTGTTGCAAAGGTCATGGATAGGATGTACTGAGATATGATTGAATACATCAGCCACAATCAAATAACTTTTAGTTTATCAGAAGGATAAATGTTATTTGCAGCTAAAGAGAAAGCTTCAGTCATGAGCAGTAGCCTAGCCAGAGATTTCCACTTTCCCTTCTCCTCAGCCTCCACCACTAGCTCCGCTGGCTGGACACCAAGGCATCACTGACCCTACTTAGACACCTTCTAGCAAGTCATAGGTTGCCTTGAGGACTTCTCTTGTTGGGACATGCCAGTAACACCTGCTCTGTGAGAGTTCTGGACAGCATCTAGATGTGACCTAATCACATATAATAGTTTTGCACAAAGGTCTGACCAAGTGATCTTTGTACCTGCCATGTGCCTCTAACGCTGCAGCAAAGATCACAACAGTCAAGCGTGAGCTGTGAGCTGCTGTTTAACAGAATGACAGCGTCAGGGTGACAGAGGTCCTTCCTGTCATCAGTAAATTACTCTCTTATTTGCTGATAGTGTATGTGTGTGTGAGTGTTCAGTTTGTGTCTAACCCATTCAGAAAGCGGTGTTCTCACATGGAAGGTTCTGAAACCTGCGACCCAAAATACAACTTAATCAAGTGTGTGTGTGTGTAGGTTTATGTGTGCATATGTACCTGAATTGACCACAGACAGTAACCTTCAAGGTTAATTGACCACAAGCAGAACAGTTGTTCTTCCAAATAGACATTCAGGGTTAGAGTCTTCCTCCCACTCTCTACACTGACCTACACAAGATATCATTATCAGCTCTCAGTCATTTTATCAGCCTCCCTTTTCTGGTTCTTTCAAAACATAATCCATCATAAACAAGCCTATTTTCCTGCAGTCATAAAACATTTTTTTGTTGTCCATATAAAATAAAATTCATAAAGCATCAGAAAATAAGATTATGTCTTATGTTAATTCACTTTGGGAAAAATACAGTAGAATTAAACAAACATGGTGGTTACACTTGGCAGTAGCAGGAGGAAACTGGTTGATTCTGCAAGACCTTTCTACTGCACAAAGTGTTGGAAAAAAACAGATTTCCTAGAAAATAAAATTGTCACTTTGTATTGAATTTAAAGTATTTTTTGAAAATATTATTAGAGACATAGTGTCACTGAGTCATTTGTTATTTACTGATGCAGTAAAGAGTTGTCACCCAGAGGAGGGGCTGAATCATTTCAATACATCCGGACTAATCAGGAGAGTTGAAGTTCGGTTTGAGTCAACCAGATGCTACTTCTTAGCTTTAACTGAGAGAAAAAAAGAAAAAAATCTTTGCAACCACTTAAGTTCAGCATGTGTTACACATTTTCGAGCTTACAAAATGTAGCTGTCAGTAGTAAACCTGGCTTGAGATCCATGATAGCAGGTGTGACATTTCAATTCAACCCATGATGAACAACTTGAAAACAAGTTCTAACCTCCATTTTGCTTGTGACAACCTGTGATTAATGACCTATCCAGCAGGCTTAGAAAAAGAGAGAGAGCAAGAGACTGTTATGTTTGGCCCAGTATTGATAAGTTGATTTTTTAGAAGTGTTTTTAAAGTGACAAAATACCACCTATGTTGGGCAATTATTTTAATGATGTAAATTGGACAGAAATTTCTGCCTGCACAGGAAATGAATGAGAGAAATGCAACAACGATTATGATTAGGAAGCTAATTATAGTATCTGCTGAAAGTGGCACAAACACATCGACATACTGTTCACTTAAATGGCAGTGTGGGATGCTTGGTGTGATCCCTGATTGCAACGTTGCGGTGTTGAATGGGCGTGTGCTGGGATGAATAGTGTTTGAGACATTTAAATACAGTAGATCATGCCTGATTCATGAAAAAATGACAAACAAGCCACTTCCATAAAGGATGCATTGACTTTTGGAGAGTAGAAAATGTCTCCAATACATAATAATAATCATATATATATA
>JBAMHX010000010.1:21215976-21237297 GCA_037177515.1 Pseudomugil tenellus
CCGAGTTACGAGCCAAAAACAGAAAGCCGCCCCCCTTTTTGGGCGTGTAACCTTCAAACAGGGGCAAAACTGCAGTGCAGAAGTGGGGCAGAGAGAATACAATGGAGATTTAAACCATTGAGTTTGTGTAACGTTAGCTCGCTAGCTAACAAAACTGACGAGCTCCAGGTGCTAACAGAACATATTCCAGACTGTAACGTGCCTGTACACGGCTTCAAGACAGTCCGTGCACACCGCAATAAACAACTCAGTTGAAAACTAAAGGGAGGTGGAGTTTCAGTACTGGTTAACCAGCGTTGGTGTCATCCTGGACATGTTATTGTTAAAGAGAAGATCTGGACAAGAGATCGAACTGCTAGCTGAAATAAGCCTAGATGCCACTCCCATGAGCCTACAGCTTTCCTGTCATCCTGCAGCTCAGTCAAAAACCTGAACACAACCTCATCTCCCTCCACATCTCCTGGTATCAAGTCCAGCACCAGTTCAACACCAGTTTGAGTCAGAAAAGACTACCCGTGATGTGGAAACTATCCTGCCTTGTTCCAATGCCTGAAAAACTCCAACCAGCTGAACCAAATGACAACAGAATTTGAATTTCCCTCTGGGATTAATAAAGTAGATTTCATTTTCATTCATTATTCACTTACGTTTGAGTCCATTTAAGATTAATTGATCACACGTTCAGAGCAATCACATGATCATAGTTCATCGACTAATTGTAGTCATGATTTTACTATAAAAAATTAAAACATTACATGTTCTCATATTAAACTGGGTTTTCACTTTATTATCAGGTTTCCATTATACTCCAAGCAATGTCAGAATCAGACAATAAATCTTAGATACAATTCTTAAAAGGACCATCTGAATGATATATGGTGCCATGGGGCTTCATTGTTTAGTTCTTTGAAATTCATGCAGATATTTACATTTTTGCAATCTGACTAGGCTCCTTCTGTGCATTGAGTTTACATGTCGTGCATATGAAGGATTATCACTCACAGGCAACAAGAAAATGAGTGGAAGTGAAACTTTCATTTTCCTATAACTAAAAATTTGACTGTATAAACTCTGATATTCATGTGGTAGAACAGCTGCCTGTCAACTTCTACTCTGCCTCTGGTCTAGTGTGTGCTTTGCATAGAATATGAATGGATGAGTAATCTGATAGGCCTATAGCAAAGTAAGCCGCCCAGATAGTAATAAGTGTAAGGCACTGAGGAACTATCTGGATCGACATATGCATTGTTGCACATTTTACTAATTTTCAAACCAGCTGCTTTCTTTTTTAGTTCACATCAGTGAAGGCTTCATTTAAAGCCTTAACACAATGCGAGAGTTGTTGGTTGTGATATAATATGAGTAATTTAGCTGTACCAGGAACTTCCTTTATGCCCAGAGAAGAAACAATGAGTAAAGTAATGGAACATCTAGGGGTGGAGGTGCTTCTGTGAGTTAGACAGGAAAGGTTTATGTTAACATTTTGAAGTACAGGATTTGTATACAAGGAAATCCTTGGCCAAAGAAACGTCTGTTTTTCAGACGGGGGAAAAAAAAAGCAAATTATAAAACAGTGTCCTTTAGTGTGGCCAACGGGGTTACAAGCCCGTCATTGTTTTTATTTATTTAACCTTCTTGGGAAGAGAGGGACAAATGACATTTGATTTCCTTGTTGGTCTGCATGTTTCTGTGTTTGTCTGGAAGTGCCTTTAGGCCTCAACAGGCCTGCTGGTTTCCCCAAAGCGACCTAAAAGAGTAAAGGCAGACAGCAACAAACAAAAGCAAACATACTCAGACAGAGAACTAAAAAGTTTCAGAGCCTCCAGC
This sequence comes from Pseudomugil tenellus, assembly GCA_037177515.1. NCBI lineage: Eukaryota > Metazoa > Chordata > Actinopteri > Atheriniformes > Pseudomugilidae > Pseudomugil > Pseudomugil tenellus. Next base: position 21,217,804 of record JBAMHX010000010.1, read on the forward strand.
ACAAACCAGAAGATAAGCAGCCTGGTCCATGCTCAAATCCCAAAGACTGTTTGCTCCCCACCCTCCATTACTTACCCTCCATTACATTTGTTCCTCCTCCTGCTTCCTCACATCTTAAGTGGAAAAAATAGATAAGGAATGTTAAAGAAAGACTGGTGAAATAGACAAGGGAGAGAAAAATCAAGATATATTGGGAGGGGTGGGGGTGGGGGTGCATGGACACTAAGTGAGCAGAGGTCAAAAAGCAAAGAGTAAAAGTGGATGGAATTTGTGATGACATCGCTGAAGGACTTATGAGTATGGCAAAGTTAAAAGACTGATTTAATATGCCATTCACAAAGATCTATGCATTTGCAATAAAGAGATCAAGAATCAGAAAAGGAATTGGGGGATATGCACACTAAATACATAAGTTCACAAGCATCTATGTGGAAGCTGTTCACTAACATCACTGATGTGTGTTTAGTATGTATTTTTTATGTACTTGTTTACCTCTGTATGTCCTTGCTGCATATTTGAGAATTTTTACCCACACCTCTCTAAATTAAGTTTTGCGTAATTAAATACACAGGTGTGTGGGTGTGTGAGTGTAACATGTTAAAGCATGTTGCGTCACCCATTGCCGAACAGTAATGAAGATGGAGAAGATAGTGTCTGACCTTGTTATTGCAGTTTGGTCTTCGGTGACAGAACAAGAGTGCAAGTAACACTCTTCTGTCCCTATTGCTGTGTGGAAAACCAGGGTTAGGCTACCACCTTTTGAGCAAAATGGTGATGGATCAAGCTTTAAGTGGCACTACAGAGTAATTGGGCTGTCTGTCTCTAGATGCTACACATACAAAGCCTGAAATAACACACACACTTCTCCTTTTGTTGGATAATAGAGTATGTGCAACCAATGAATGCTGTGGTATAAGCTGTGGTTTAATGACATATTTCCAGTCCAGACATATAAGTCATTTTACTTTTTTTACTATAAGTTGATTGCACCTCACACTTCAGATATTTTTTATATCCATTTAATGTCAACAAATGACCCCATTAGAAATGAGTTGACCCTCATGACATTCTCTTTCCTCTCTCTTTTTCCTAAGTCAGACACACACTGAAGATGGGATAATTGCTTATTTCTGAATGTGCCGGATTAGCTGACCCCATAAAACAATAGTGCCACAAACTGCCTGGGAAAGAATTAGAACCTCCAAATGAGTTTTTATTTTGGATTATTTCCATCAGCAATTAATTGAGTTGTGTGCCACTGGTGAATGTGTCGAGGTCATGTCATGGGTTCATGAGTAGGTCAAGGTTTATGAAAGAAAGGACAAGATGCTGCGAGACGATAAGCTCATGGGTTAGCCAAGTATCTTCCTAAAGAGCTGCAGTTCTGCAGGTGTTTCCTTGTTTCAAAGTATCTTATTGAAATGAACAATTCACTGAGCTGAACATGATAAGCAATTGCATACATTTGATTTCATTGAACCTCTCAGATTTGATAGTTGGAAGTCTACATAGACTAAACTATAAGGATAATTTGCATTATGACTATATGTTTAAATAATTAGGAAAGCATTGGATTAATTTATGTTTATTATAAACTCTTGTTTGTCTACATCTAATGAAAAATTGTAGCCATGCTAAAAATCAGAGGCTAGAACTTGCAAGCTTCTGATCAATACCTAAAAACTGTAAATCTATTATGCTTTGCATCACAAGAGTGTCATGCTTAATTGATAGAAATTATTATATTGTGCATGAGGAATTAGCAAAAGAAACAAAAAAAAAAAAAAAAAAAAACGGGGGGAATGCACAAGATTTTTCAGGGCTTATTTTGTTAGTTTGTTTTGCAAAGTATTTATCCCAGCATGACTTGTATTTGTCAGCACAAAAAACATGCCTCAGTAAACATCGATTTACAAATATGTTTACACCTCTCTATAAACAATTCAGTGATCAACTTTGGACATTGTCAAACACTGCAAATTAGAACTTGTAAAACAAAAACAACAGTTTAATATATTTAGATTTGCTTTATTCTAAACATTTTGAAAATGATTTTATTAATGCAGGAACTGTTAGAAGCTTGCACATTCATTTGACATCAAACTCTGCACAAGTCTGCCCACCCCTGGACTGCTGTTGATCACCTACAGAAATGTCCTCTGGTTCAAACCTGCCCCTTCATCTCTCTCTTTTGCTCTTTCATTTCACCCCATGTGGTACCTTTCACACATTAAATTTTTAGCAGAGGCTATTGTTCAGTCAATTGTGTATGTACTTCCTTGCTCGTTCTGTTTATAAGCCCGTCACCTTGTCAAGTCTGCCTAAGAGAAGCACAAAGAACTTGACAGAATTTAGAAATATTTACTCAGTGCCACAACCCCACTTTTAAACCTTTTAGGGTTAGAGGTAAAATATAAATAAAATATTCATTTACCATGGATTTTACTATTACAACTCATTTAGAAAACATTTTTTGTTTATGTGTACATTTGTCTAGTTGATCTGTTTTTTCTAATGTTTTAACTAATAAAATGAAAATACCATACAATTTAACTAACCGTGGATAGTGAGACTAATTGCAATAAAACCAGATATAACACCAAAACATAAGAGATGCCGCCACAGCAAAAAAGTAGCTCCCTCCACATCACAGAGAGCATTGAAAATAGTCATCCATTAAAAACATAGGTGACATTAATAAGACTGAAATCTTCCCCACAGACATATTGTTTCACACAGAAGTAATTTCCAAACACTAGTCAGCTGTGAGACTGAAACAATAAGGTCAGTATGTGCTTAGCTGTTTTTAATGAGTGTAATTAAACCACCCCCCACTTTGTTTTCAATTATATTAAAAAGCATGATAAGAAATTGGGTCTTATTAAACTGACTGGCAATAGCAAGAGTGCAAAGAGCACTATAAGCCATATGACCACTTATTAATAGCAGCTGTACAATTCATAGTGGGCACTTTGTGGCCAGAATACACAGATTTACAGAGGCAGACAAAGGGTAACAACTGCCAGAGTTATTTTTACATGCCATTTATATTTCACTTGGCAGTAGAAAAAGCTGCATCTGTGGCCTACAATGGCAAGCACTCTTTAAATCAATTATTACAAAACAATAACTTACAGAATTTTGCTACTGAACAGGACATGATTCATAGACCTAGATCAAACGGATCTTATGCTAAAAATAGACAGCGCACATATTGTACTTTAAAATCTGAATATAAGGTAAAAACAGTAACAAAAGTAACACTTATATTTGTATACATCAAAGTATTATATTACGTATCCGCTTACCTATACTGACAGTGTCATTCAATATTAGTAATGCAAATAGTACACTCTGACTTGTAGTTGATACACTACACCTCTAATGGTGTATGTACAAGGCCACAGTTCTGCAAGTGCTGGGTGTTTCCCTGCTGCAGCAAACCTGACTCCAACTAATAGGTAATCAGCAGACTTGTGCAAAGTTTGAAATCAGGCTCTTCAGAAGTTCTGCTAATTAAGTTTGGTGTGTGTCAGGTGTGTCAGAGCAGGGGAACTCCTAACCCTTGTGGGGCTGTGGCCCCCAAGGACTGGAGTTACTAACTCCTGCACTAATGTCAGTGAAACTTTGCTAATTTTTGTATTGACATTTTTCAAATCAAAGAGGAAAGAAAAACTGAAAAAGACAATCAGTGCACTAGGTTTCTACAGTCCTTTAGCAGACTTTTTCTCGAAAGCAATTTACACGTGGGACACGTGGGGTTCAGTGACTTGCTCAAGGACACTTCAACATCTATTCAGGGGAACCCTAGAACTGAACCACCAATTGTCAGGTTGACAGACAACTGTTACCTCCTGAGCTACAGCCTCAGCAATACATTTGAAAACAATGTCTCTAGCTTTGTGTGCACTTTCACATTACAGCAGGGGTGCTAAAGTATGATCCTCGACTTCTACCATATTAAGCCCTGAGACACAGCAACCCTTGTTCAACACACCTGAATCAAATGAATGGCTCTTTACTAGGCCTCTGCAGAGCTGGATGGCATGCAGAAGAGGGAGTGTAGCTATTTGATTCAGGTGTGTTGGAGAAGAGATAGATACATCTAAAAGTTTTAGGATGGTTTATCTCAAGGACCAGTTTTGAGCACCACTGGATTAGAGTCTATTAATTCCTTTGCCTTTGGCCCCTAAAGAGCCCTAAATAATGTGTGGAAAAAATAGAAAAATATTGTATTTGCAAGGTCTAGTGACTTACGATGCTGGAAGGCTATTGGAAGCACGAACCGACTGACCATCTGGCATACTGAATATTCTCCTGGTAAATTTCAGTAAATCAACTGCCCAACTAACAATGGCCTGCTCATATTTTTTATGTCTTGTCCGGCATTAAAGCAGGCAGAAAGATGGTCTGGCTTATCTTCGCCTCCTCTGTGCTCAGCTTCCCACAAACCGGACCGATCCTTGAAAAGTTAATACAATAATATAAAGATGCACATGTTCAGTCACAAAGCGCTACCTACTGTGGAAACTTTGAACCAGCCTTGTATGGCATCAGCACAGGATGCATCCTGAGGTTTTGACCATTTCTTTGCACTTGATTTGAGATCAATGAGAGAAATAGTTTCAGAGATGTAGCAAAAAATATGATTTTTAGCTGAATTTTTTGTTTAGCCTAGCCAAACATTGATGAACTTGGATAAGCTGTAGCTGGTTATCAACTTGCTAACTCAACCCAGACCTTTCCACTTCCACATTCCACATTCACATAAAAGAGGTGGTGCTCAGAGGATCTGACCGATTGCAAACATGGACAAACCTAGAGCAGCGTACTTTATGAAATCTTCAAAAATACAAGGAATTTAAAAATATAATTTAGGCAAAAGGCAACACTGTTGCTGCAGCAAAAGCAGGAGGGGATGCTGGCAGAAAATTAAGACTGTTAATGTGGAAGTTGGTTAGATCATCCAATATTAATTAATGGGACAATATAAACTGATGGCACTCAGATCACTGTATTGTATCATCAACATATCTCGAAACGCTTTCCCTGTGTCATATTTCCTAGTTGTTTAAAGCAGCATTTTTCAACCCTGGTCCTTGGGGAACACTGCCCTGTATGTTTTGGGGGTAACCCTATTTTAATACACCTGACTCAAATGAATGGCTCATGAAGTTGTGCTGGGGTCCATTTCAAAAAGGGAGTTCAACAAACCCAGAGTTTGAGAGTTAATTCTTAGTTGACAATACCTGAGAGGAGAAACTCAAAGATTCCCGTTTTACAACAGCTGTTCAGCCTTAGTTTTGTTAACACCGAGATTGTCAACCCCGAGTTAACTATGTGCATCAAAACTTTAAAAAGGCATCATCAATGGAACACAGAAACGAGTCACCATGACAACCGCTTGAAAATAAAAAGGTCTTTCCTCGCTGGAAGAAGTTCTAATACAGACATATGGGGACTATACGACAGAGTATTAGGGCCACACTGAAAATAAAGCATTTGTGGAATTTTTAATTTGTTCTCCCTTCCTCGCTATGAGAATAATCTAAATTATCAAGAATAAAATCGAAAAACAGGAATAAAGTTGAAATATTGTTTCACCACACTAGGCATTGTGTATTACAGAGTAGGATAAAGCTGCTTCACATTAATCTGAAAGACTTGAAGTTCTCGTGATTTCTACCTGATTCTTGAAATTGTATTTTGAAATTATTCTTGACATTTCAAGTTTTTTCTCAAAGTGGAAAGAGGAAAAAAAATAATCCTCTACATTTTTTCTTTCAGTATAGTCCTAATACTCATAGTGATTATGAGCACATTTTCAGAAAAAAAAAATAAAGTAAAAGTAGAGACAGGCAGGGTGGGTGAATCAAAGGTTCCTCCGAGAAACTATTTTATGGTTAGAAAAATCACGTTATAACGAGATAACTGTGTCACTTAGATGAGGAAATGTAATTATATTAACATCGTTTTTATTGAGAAACATGTCTCTTAATAGCGAGAAACCTTCTCATTAAGGTTTCTTAATATAACTAGATTAATATCTTGTTATATAAAAAATCTGTTTCATTATAATGAGATATGTCTTACGTTAAAAAGAGAAACTGGTCAAATATTTTTTTTCATGGTTGTGATGGCCAAACGTAGGAAGAAGGGCTGGAAAAATGTCCTTAAAATCTTCCAGAGAGTATATGGTTGTACGATCCATTAGCAGGGCCAAAAATGGAATACCCCGATAAGAGTTCATCTAAGATGAACAGCCAGATTTTATAAAAACAACTCAAGAAACAAAAAGGAAGACATTTGTGTCCATTGTTTATGGTGCTCTGAATGCAGTCGCTAACTGTTAGCTAAAAGTTAGCCTAAACCTGACTGACAGTCTGACTCATTAAAATTAAGAGGTCTTGGGTTCTTTGACGTCCTAATGTTATTATTAAGTTCATATATTATTATGTATAGAATATTACTGAATGCGCATGTACCGGATGTAAAATAAAGGCCACAGACGTAGGTATAGTTGGACTTTGGTCTCCGCAACTTTTTAACCATAACTATTGTTTCCGATCGTATTTGGCATCTGTTGACAGCGCTCAACCACTTATCTCTCCTGACTCCACTTAACGGTATACGATGGTACTTGTTCTTGGACCCCTTGTTTTTTAAAAAAATTGGATGTGCAGCCGACCACAAACATTATTTTACCAAGTATCCTCTGTAGTGTTGCTAGGTGCTGTTTCCACCACGCTAAGATGGTGAGCTGCATTGCTATGTAATTACATCAAAATGTCCCGGATGTCCGTCTAAGAGAACTGAGAATGTCTACTCTGTGTACCGGTGAGGGGTACTGTCTGTGGACCCATGTGGAGACAGAATCTCATAAAAGCAACAGCTAGTTCAAGTGCTCAAATCAAGTGGAAATTTCTGGCTGCCAATTGTGAGGCTAATAAGGAAGTTGAAATACTTGTAGTTCATCCCTCACTGCTGGAGGACTGGCTGCAAGAGAGAGCAATCCCCATACACTCTTATGTTAAAATGTCTGATTTAACAGCTGAAATAAACATGTTTACAGAGTGGCTCCAAAATCTTTTTTCGGTTTAATAGGTCCAATTTTCAATCATTAGAACTTTTTTTTGGGGGGGGGGCGGGATTTTTTTCTGATGCCTCAGTTTTAATGTTATTTTAATCTTAAATTTAGAGGCGTGTCCTTTTCATTGATGTGTGTTAGAACGTTATCACTGGCTGCAGCTGCGTACTTCCTGCTGGCTCCACTGTGACGAAGTCCTCTCAGCTCTACCTTTTTATCCATTTTTGGATTTTCCGGTAAATACGAAACACCAAGATGGCGACGGTAGGAGCTGCTTATGGGCTTCAAATCCGCTATTCAGAAAACTATGGGTCACGTGACGCTATGCGCTGTCCAGTATTTATACAGTCAATGGCTAAAGGAACAGCCTAGAATTGGGTGGGAGAAAGGTTTCCTTTGGTTGTCTCCAAGAAAAAATAATGCAGATTCTCTGTAAAGATTCTGTTATCAGAATGTTCTGGTACTTTTAAGGATGGAATTTTTTATCTCTATTATTCTTTTGTTTTATTTTGTGGTTTCTGGCAACAAAAGTGACTCATGGTAAAATGCCAACAGAATAGCAACATTGTGACATTTCCATCAGTAGCAGTACTTTAAAATAAGTTTTCTCTAGACAAAGATGTTGGAGTCCATAATCTATTTGACTTCCTGAAAAAGGCTAGTAATTTAAAATATGTTGTACAGTTTCACACCATTGTGACTGTACTCTGAAAACAAATCTATTTTAAAAGGTACCTTGGAGTTGTCTTGATATTCAGGTTTGCCGATTTGAAGTCATCTATGAATATGGCTTTATTCTGTGTAAGTACAAAAATTTTCATTTTTCCACCTTACAAGGACTGAAAAATTATTTGCAAAAGTGATTGCAGTTTACAGTTTGTTGAACACAGTATTGCTCTATGAAACTTTCATAAAACAAATTAACTTTGACTTTTCCCATCAGGTGTATTTTAGTGTGAGGATAAAAAATAAGTTTTAAGACAATGAGCGTAGCTGATAGGGATTTTTATGAAATTGGAGGTTATAAGGAAGCACGTGAGAAGGTAAAGGATTCATAGACGTATGCTGAAGGAGCATATAGACAGAGAACTAGCAATTGGGATAATGGGCAACACAGATAAGCCTATACCCACAATGAAACTTGAGTGGCTGTAGATTAAGGGCCCACAGGGCTGAATGTGTATGAGTGTGAAAGAAATGGTGGGTACAGGTTAGCAAAAAATGGCTCCTCAATGGCTCAATTACACAGTCTTGTATGACCTGGGGGGACTTTTTGAGAGGTCTATTAGCTCAGAGTCAGGGTAGCAATGCTGCCATTGGGACCTTTAGCACACACCAGAGTGCTTGAACATACTTACACACAGAACTGCTCACATATGCATGACCACACACACACATAGTTCATGGAAAGATTAAATGTTTCTGCTGAGTTAGGCATGTTTAACACTGCTCATCTGCACAAATCACTGGTGAATTGGCCCAGTTTTTGTATGTCTCACATTGCAACACTCCATTCACTTTAATATATGAATAATTGCATTGTCATACTAGTCTGAACGAAAACTAAACAGAATGTGACATAATGAGCTGCAATTGTAAGAAATTAAACAATTGAGCATTATGGTAAACATCAGAAGCAGTGGTTTTCAGGTCTCTAGGTACAGAAAAGCATTTCAGAGAAGTTCTTCAGTGTAAGTTTAAGAATCACTTCACTGTATTAAATGAGTATTTCTTTTAAACTCTGCTGTATCTGTGAATACGAGCACACTCATGGCTACAGTTTTCCGACAGGCTTGAAAAAAAGCGTGTAATTCTTATTCTGGTGAGAATATTGAACAAGTATGGTGGTGTTGAATGCAGAATGTTATGGAAGGAAGAAAGGAAACGAAAGAAAGTCATAAACCAAGAATCAAAATCACCTTGAATGTTACTAGATGGGCTAAATCAGAAAAGAGTATTCAAAGAAGGTCGGATGGGCTGAAACAAACTCCTAAAAGAAAGTTCCACTGAATGAAACCTATGATCCCACCACTCATTCTTGTATAAAATAATATTTAAATTTGTTATCATATCACCACTTCACTGTCTCTTAAATCAATAAATCAAACAGTGACATTCTAAGTAAAGAGGTGCAACTATAGGCTACATGTACTGAGCATGAAATTAAATTAAAAAGAATATTGTTTTCTTACTAACTAAGACCTTATTATTGTCCTTGCCAAATTCCACCTGACCTGCACTTGACTAACAGCTGAACCCATCTATACAGAGAAAATGATGAACAATAGCTTCTCTATACTCCTCCTGCACACTGCTGGGAACATATCCTGAGTAGGTACCTCCATCTATTCCTTCCACTATTGGCCCCCTGGTTAGGCTTGTTTGGTAGAAAACTCCTCACTAAAGAATATCCTTTTCTGTCCTTATTTATTAGTGACACCATTAGTAAAGAAAGAAAATAACTATATAAAGACTTTATTTAGGGGGGAAAAAACTTACAAACTAAAAAAAGATGTTCTCTCAACTGATAAAAATCCAGGTTGACTTCATTTTCTGAATTTTACAGACACTTTTAAAATTGATTAAAAAAATCTTACAAACCCCAAACCTGTATTTTTTTTCATCTCAATTTATGCAAACAACTTAAGCTTCCCTACCCCCAGTAGCAGCATATGTCTTTTTTCTGGCAGCAACAGTGAAACATTTACAGCTCACAATTTTTAACACACACACACACACACACACTTCTTTATAGGCTACCTACAACTCTAAAAAATGTTCTTGGACTTTATTTTCACCTGGTGCCAGGTACACTGTAAAGATTGCTTCTGTTGAGATAAAACAGTGAACAATTAATGTATGTCTCATTCTCATGTCCTTACACACACACACAATATACACTATAATGCGAGTTTATTGGGTTATTGGGTTATTAAAGAATTAAGCAGGTCAGAGCATCTCAAATAGAGACAATTGAGCTTTATGTAAACAGATTTATGACGCAATAGATGAGACATGAGAAATGACAGTGAGAACATGTAACAACTGACACTGGTTTGACCCTTGTAAAACGTATACATTTAGTAAGCCCTAATTAGATGCAGCTGTGTTAGATGTGGCCCAAATAATGCACTTTAACTTACATCAGCTGACCATACCATCTTATTCTAAAGCTAAAATTGAGATGAATATTTAGAATTGGTCATTTGAATGAACATACATCAACATGACTGATTTTCATGCATAGGTAGAAACAGCTACAATCACATTGCGCAGAAACATACATTCTGTTGGAAGATATGCACAAGTTCTCTCAGAAGCCAAAGTGATTAAACAGCAAGTTTTTTGCTGCCACAAATCGATGCCACCAGCACAGAGGACATACTGATGAACTTTTCTAATTTGGTTGTTTGGGATAGACTTCTGTGAGTTGTGAATGTGCACATTTGTGTTTGTGTGAGTACTATTTTCTGTTTTGTAGAACAATCAAAAAAACAGCCAATGTATCATCCTGAGACAGAATATAACTGATCTTTTTGTGCATCTTTTACATGCAGTGGACAAATTGTATGCAGCTGTCTTTTGTTAAAACATGCAAGCTGCAAAAAGCATTTTAAGAATGATGAAACAACAGTGAGGAAAACAGATAAATTAGTTGAGAGGGAAAAATTTTATCTTTTCTGCACAACTCATCTTACCTAATTAACAGGATGGAAAAACAATGCAATTTTATTAAAAATATGCTACAATTTTTAGTGTTTATCTTTAGTGTTTTTTTTTTTTTTATTCAGATAAACATGATTATTTTCCAAATATAACTTGGCTTAAAGTAAATATAACGAAACTTCTTTTACCTCTGCTTTGCTCTTTTGTTCCTATACATCATTTCCTAGTCACCTGTGTCTTAATTACAAGCAAACCTTTCAGGACATGCTTGGGGAAAATTATGCAGAATGAGAAACATATGGGGGATGAAATGGAACTAAAAACAACTTGGAGAAGAGAAACATATATGTAGAGAAAGTGAAGACGACCAAGAAAATTGACAAGAACATAAACAAGTCTTTCACATCAGTTTTTTTTTCTTCTTCAATTTCATATATAAAAATGATAGTTCCATTCCCCATACAAAACCCCATAGGCAATTTAAAGAAAGTAGGCCAAAATGAAATATGGCTGCAATATAAAAACAGCACGTCATACTCACAGCAGCCTGACAGTATCCTTTTGTTCACATAAGCAAGTGAGAAAGACAGCGTGAGGTTTGGGTAGGTATGGATGCAATGGGACACTAAATGGGTTGCAAGACAGTTAAGTGTTTTATTAAGATTGAATGTGAAGTAGGATTTCAAATGAAATTTTACGCCATCCAAATGGCTACATAATCTATCATCCTCTCCCTCCCCCATTTTCCTCCTATCCCCTCAATGCCCACACACAAACAGGAACACACAGAGGACTCTGGCTACCCTGTAGTTACACTACATTCACAGCTCCTAACCTTTCAGCCACCAGCATACTGAAGCATAAACAGACTAAATCCTGATAATCTGTGGAATAGCCCCCGTGACAGTGCTGGCTTACACTACAAGAGTGAGCTCTGACCCAAATATGGATGTGGACATCATGAATGTGACCTAATAGTAAGGTCATTCACGATTGCATAAACTCTACTAAATAAGTTAGTATTTTGACCAGAAAAGAGGACATTACAGCCCGAAACTGTAGTGAGAGATTACATTACAACCAGATTTGTTACATAAAGCTTAACAGCAAACTTAAAAAAATCAAGCTCCAAATTATGTAAAGCAATGGGCAAATTTATAAAGCAAGTTTAGCCACTGTTGGCAAATCCAGTGTCATGGATATGCCCCAATCACCACCTCCCATTTTGTAATAATAATTAGACTTAAATATATAATTAAATGTACTTGTCCCCTCCATTTCTGAGAAAGGGGTAAAAGCTCATCCTATTTTATAACCATTTAAGACTAATTTACTAAGATGTTACTAATATGTTCCTAACATGTGGTTATATAACCAGATTAGATATAATCTATTTTCAAATCTTTTAAGGACTTTTTTTGGTATTCATCTTTCATTTCTTTTTTTTTTATTGCTGCTGCCAAATATGAATTAAACTTTATGTTTATGGATTATGTCATACCAGAAAAAAAGTATGTGTCTTGCCTGACCTTTAACTGGTAAAACAGCAACATTTCTCAGAAATGCACATTAGTCAATCAATTTTTCTGCCCTACCCTTGATCAGTAACAACTTCTTTCCATATATCATGACACACACATGGACAATGATTTGACAGTTTATTTCAGTGGGGAAAATTTCCTCATATATATTCAAAGACATTGTTTTAATGTCATTTTCTCCTTTTGGGGATGTATTCCAGAAAGCAGATTAAATTTTCCATCTGCTAAACACTGAACTTGAGGTTGATTAACCTGTAACCTTCTTAATCCGAGTATGTCTGTTTCAGAAAACCTGATAAGTTTTAGTTCATTCAACCTCCTGCTGGTAACCCAAAGTTAATAAGATACACTCTGAAAACATAAAGACCCCATCAATTGGCTTTATGCACAGTTCCACTACTTCCTGACTTAGAACAACTCATTTGTTTCCTGTCTTTCATTAATGGACGAAATGATTAATCCAGGTATGACTGACTTCATTAACCACAACAGCAATGGCCAGAAGTTGGCAGCATCCTTTACAGAGGGGGAGTTGGAGGTTTTAATGCTGCTTATGATGAATTCAAACCCATTTTTATTATCGAAAGAAAGAGTGTTAGCAGTTAACAGACAATTTGTTAAATTTGCCACTCTAGCATGTTGGACATTAGTGGGCGGAGGCTACCCAGCATTCCTGCTGATGCTGTTACTGTTGCACCATGAGTGAGACTGCTAGAGCAGTTAATGACACTGTTCACAAGTTAAAATAGATAATGATTACTGTAAGTCAAGTAAGATGTGATTGTACTCTTATAGTAATCATGCCCACAGCTTGCCACATTGACATACTTTGTGTCCATTGTCCTATTGAAAATTGTATTAAAAAACTATAACTATTCAAGTATTTTGGGTTCTTGCTAAGATGTAATCCTTCTGAAGCCAGAAGAACTCTTGTCCCACGTCAAGATGAAACTAAATATTCTACAAAAAGGTGTTACTGAAATCATAATTACTGCAGCTATGTGGGCATATCAAATCATTGTTAGTTTATTCTTTTTGTCACTGACATCACTTAAAGGCTTTCTGATTAACAGTAGTCATTGTTTCCCTTGTGCACCATGCAGGTTATTTTATTCAGCTGTTCACATGGTGGCAACTGCATGTGGAGATGAATCTGTTGCATAATATGTAAAGTAATCAATATAAATCTATTTTACTTTTTTCTTTCATAAAAAGGGAAAAAAAATAATTGTTTTTAAGAATACAGCGGTTTGTATCCAGAGAACTGTACAGATGTATGTATAGAACTGTACAGATGTGTGTCGGAGCCGTTTTAGTGCAAGGCCTATTATACAAACAGCTCTACAAACTGTTCCTTTCCCCACATGTGCTGCATCACCCACATTGCACAGAATTGTTCCTGCTGCACTAAAACAAGGAGCAATGCAAAAAATGCAAAGACCTGACCTGAATGTTTTGTCACATTTTATGTGTGAGGTTTCAAAAGCTTTGCAAGAAGAATTAACTCTTCTGAAAAACAGTAACGTTCTTTTAAATATTTGTCTTATCACCTTTTCATGGTGACAAAAGTCTCATATAATTGGTGCTTTAATGTCCACAAAATCAGCGTAAAAAGAAAAAGCCATGCTCAGTTACCTCTGAAGCAAACTAACCTGGAACATAACCTGTTCCCTGTACTACGAAGCTGGATTTTCGCTTATCCTGATAACTTCAGTAATTACTTCTAAATTTTCTCTACTACGAAGCTGGCTTACTTTTGATCGAGCTGTATCACCGCAGCAACACATGATGAATGGCTAACCTGCTCCGGAGAAGGTTATGTTCCAGGATAAGAGATGAGTGAGTAAAAAAGCACCACCTCCTGACTAATCAGATCTCATAAAAAATGTCCTGCCCGTTTTTAAGAGGATCCTAAATGTTGCAGCATGGATCGAGAGAGCTTAGGAGAGGAAGAGTCTTCAGGAACAAATCCAACCCATTAGACTTTACAGATGACATGCTGTACCAAAGATCCAGATTTACATCAGATGGGCTGAGATACATATGTCAGCTGTTAGAGCTTTTGTAACAAACGTGAAGCAATGCAGTTGGGGACTTACTGACCACAGACAGTGGGAACCACCTGCGTGAAGCTGGCCCCCTACCCCTCACAAACCACGCTGAAAATAGTCCCAAATGTTTGTTAGTGCTAGTTGGTACCCTTAAAACGTTTGTTTGCGCTGTTTTGGTATTTTAAAAAAATAGCCTATTAAAACATCTCATGGTTTAAGTTTATGCAGCCTAGTCTCAATTGTGTTTGCTGCTTTAGTGCTGGTTTGTACCATTTAAATTTTCTTTTGTGCTGCTTTAGTTTTTAAGATATAATAACTTTATCATGGCGTGATGACGTGACGCTGCACTAAATCGCACAGAAAAAAGTCTGGCAACTCGAACAAACCAGCACTAACACAGCACAATGATTGAGGCTATTTTCATTGTGGTTTTGTGAGGGGGGGGGCAGCTTCACGGGGTATGTGCACCGCATTCCAGAGGTTTCTCCAACACAACAGATACAGTAATAAAACTTTGTCACTGACAGCTTGGATATACGTTTTTAATATTTGATCCTTACTTGCTCCCATGTTCTTTTAATTGCACTACAGTTGCATCTAAAACTGAGGTTTATAATGAGGGTTTATTGTTTCCACACGACAAATATATACAGTACATTAAGTTATGGAATAACTATCAGTGCATTCATGGGGGCATTGATAAATATAATGCGCTCACATGGGAGCAGATCATTTAAAGAACTGGGATATATGACGTAGATAAAACATTCCTACTAATGTTTGTACTGTAATACAGTGATGTGAGTGCTGTCAATTAATATTGGATGATCTGACAAACTTCCTCCTTAATGGAGTCGCTATTTTCTGCCAGCAGTCCTTCCTCCTTTTGCTGCAGCAAGAGTGTTAACCTTTGCTTATATTTCAGGCAAAGATCTGGTATGACGGCTGAGAGAATTATCCCCCATACATTCTCCTGACGCTTTATAATTTCCTGGTTGGCATGTTTTATTATTTATAAGTCAAATAAAACACCTACAATAAAAATATCAGCCAGTGACTTAGATAAGCTGTAAGCTCTTCCATGAGTGATTAAGATTGAAACACTGAAAGAGGAAAAGACAAAAGGTCATGTTGTTAGGATGTGATATGGAGGTGTGGACCCAACTGCAGGAAAGGCAGGACCCAGCAAGAATGCAGACCACTACAAGTTTATTGTATGTCAAGCCAAACCAGGAGAACTCTACACAAAGTAAGGCAACGCAATGCAGTGATCCAGCAAATAAACATGAAAACAACCAATACTCACCAACCCTAAAAATGTATATACTGCAAGCCAAAACTTTCTAGACGAGATGAAAAATACTTGGAAAGCGCATTACTGCTTGACTCCACATGATATGATGAATCCATTTAGAGCCAAATATGAGAGAAATGCAAGAAGGTGAGAAAAGTCATTTAAGAAGTCCTTGTGTTTTAGAGGATGGGAGATGTTAGTAAAAATTGTAGGAGAGAATCTGACGAACTGAATGCTTAAAGAAGGAGAACAGGAGAGAAGAAGTATCAGGCATATCTTTCCAACTAACAATGTTTAGAAAAAGCTTTAATCTTAATGACTCAGACAACTTTCTCTGAGCGTCACAAGGAAGACAGCGGTATTTGTGCATAGAACCATTGTCTGCCACAAACAGTTGAGCTTTATAGAAAAACAGAAAAATAGAACAAAAAAAACTAACAAAAAGCATTCATTTGGCAATCAGAAAATTTCAGTCTTTTAATAATATCATCCTCACAGTGAGGCAAACTGTTGGCAGTGTCATATTGCGGGGATGTTATTGGCAAAGAATGAAAAAGAAAGCCCTTAAGGGAAAATCTTAAACAAAACCCATGTGTTTAATGATTTAAGATATTTCTAAACCATCAGAATCAACTTGAATAAGATGCAGCACTTTATTTTTGAGGAATGGGCAAAAATCTCAGTTGCTAGACGTGCCAAGTCAATACAGACAAACCCTTAGGGTCTTGAAATCTGGAAATGAAAATAATCTATAAGGTACTAATTCTGGGTGGGCCAGTACATACTGCTTGAGCTAATTTTCTTCTGTTACTAAAATTACAAATAAAGAAATCACTAGGGTATTTTCATCTATAGATTTTCCCTCTATTTTTTTTTTCTCTAAATAGTTTCTTAATAGCTCTGGCATATATCAAAATGACAATGCCACGATTCTCTGTCTCGAACTTTGACAGGTGTTTCATACAGTATCAGGCTTCGTTTTTATGCTCACTAATTTTTGGCTGAGAATGTGCTGAACAAAAGTTTACATAACCTGTATTGTATAGTGGTTAAAATTTGATGCAGATTTGGCTGGTAATTACACAAGTTGATTAAAATTCCTTTTTTTGCCTTGTTTGTTTTGTCAAGCAGATTTACTATAATCAGCTTCAGTCCTTTTCAACATAATAGTCTGTTTTTTTCCCTCTTTTAAGCAGTTTTGGTGGCACATTTGGAAACCTATTTACCAACTGAAAGGAACAACCTTATTTCATCTGTTTCACAGTTGGCCAGTTTACCTGCTAATACGATCAACCTAAGCTCCAGCTCTAAGTTATTTATCTGCCTTTGTTCTGCAAATTAGATAAACATGTTTAGGTGAAGTATAAGTACTGTTAAATATGATAGTTATGGGAACCGTTCTTTTGTGCATCATGATTGCTGGAGAGGCTGGCTTAGAACCTTCAGAGTCGAAAGGGGTTTTTGGAAATAATCCTCACTTGGAATGGTGGGTGTATTACGTCTTATACAATAGTCATCTTGTAAATCACTATCATGTACTTAACTTTTTTTTAGAACAAACTGAGCTTTTGTAATCTATATACCTATATACCCAGGCTTTGTCCCACCCTTGTGGGGTAGCCTAGACAGGGCACACAGCCTCACAGAGCACTCCCCCCCCCCCAAATCCCCCAAAATATCCATGTTATAATTGGGTGAAATGACTTTTTTAAACAAATGTATGGACTCATAAAGAGAACAAAATAAATTATTTTTACATCTATATATTGAACAACTTTTTGAGAAATGTTTACTTAAGGATAAAAAGTGGGTTAAATATAAAAGGATCTAACTGTTATACATAAGTTTGTAAGTATAAAACTGGCAAAAATAACCATTCATGTTACTGCAGCAAATGCCTCCTATAGGCCATTTCTATTGACTTTGCCAAAGATGGCAAAAAAATTTAGGTCTGAGAGATGAATCATCTCAAAATAAGCCCAAACATCATTGTAGTCATTTCTGAGACACAAAGCAGTGAGGAGTGGGATATCTTCTTCCATTTAGATCTTTGACCACATGATCATATAAAGCAGTCCAACTGGATGTGTAACAACATGTGATAGAGCAAGATGGTCTGATGGGACATTTACTTTGACAATCAGATAACACTTTTTCATGTTTAGGGAATCACCAAGCTAGCTTCCAAAGGCCAAAATCTCCTCTTTTAAACAAAAAACAAAACAAAAAAACAAAACAAAACTAAGTAATAATGTTAAACCATTCCTAAGATATTGCTGCTTAAAAAGCACAAAGTCGAGAATTTTGCCAGAGAAATAGTTGTATCTGTAGGGTTAAGTAAGAAAATATTCTACTATTGGGATTTTCTTTGAGAAAACCAGTTGCGTTTTCATGCTTAAACATGAGACCCATGAAGATAACTTTTTGATTTAATTGATTGAACTCCTCACCCTGTCACACACATGGGTAGTAATGTCCCAGGTGGGCACATAGGCTAGGTGTGGTGAGAGAGGTCACCAAGGTGGCCCTGTTTGCTACACTCAGTGTCGGGTCGCCTCTCAGTTTTTAGTCACACTTATTCATCAAACACAAACAACATACGGACACCTTTCAGAGGTAGGTCACAGAGTGTAGGGAAGACAGGGCTGTTTAGGTGGCCCTGCCTCTGGGAATGTGTGGTTACTGCCCCTCAATTTTAATTGCAAACAAAACACATCTCAAAAACATCTGTGAATGGACGGGTTAGGGGTGATGAGGTCTTTGTTACACCTCCATTTCTTGGGTGCGGCCAGGGGTGGGGCTGACTCCGTTTTAATGTTATTTTAATCTTAAATTTATAGGTGTCTCCATTTGGTTGGCAAGCGTCAGAAGGGCTATTAGTGCTAGGGATGGTTGCTAGTCATTTGCTTTCTGTTGGCTCCAGGTTAGCTGCTCGCCTCAGCCTTGGGCACATCAGGCTCACGTGCCTCATCCGTTCACATCCATTTTTCTTTTCTTGATCTTGACCGGTTGGCTTCAGACCATTTTTGTGCACTTTGAAGGAAAAAGGTTTGGCTGTGCCATTAATCGTACTAACAGTCCTTCCTGAAGTCTCTGGTCAGCTATTTTCGGTGAGTGAAAATATATTGATATATTTTAATGGCTTTTTTCTGAATTAGCGGAAGTTATGAATGAGCTAGCTACATAGCTAGATAGCCCTGTTAACTATTAATGTACCAAATCACAACAGATTGTGTGACAGGCATTTTATTAACCCAAATGCGGTACAAAACAGGCACAGATCGATAGTTAATCGTTTTACTAGTTGAAAACAGTTCACTTGCCGGGCTGGTGGTCAGGACAGGGAAAAGTTTGTTAACCAGAAGGCAAGCAGAACAGGCAGATGATATAAAAGGGAAGCAGGCTGAATTCGTGTACCAGGACAAAAGGCTGAGGTAATTCACCAGGGTACAGACTGACTGGTAGGTCGTAGTCAGGTGGAAAGTCTCGCATGGCAAAAAACAATCTGGCAGTGAGTGAAAGTGAGGCTGGAGAATAAATACTGAGGTGTGTGATTAGCAAGAGTAGGCAGGTGTGGAGATCCATGAGTGGGTGTGGTAAGAGCAGGGCAGTGGAAAAACTACTGACTCCATGGGCTGGAGCAGACTGAGACAGATTGTCTTTTAATAGCAACACTTTTCCCATTACAAGAAACACTAACTCCCACATTTAGTACCCTAGATGTTTTTATTATTTTTCCACAAACGTTGGTGGTTCACGCTAGTACATATTTACTTCAAAATATGTGTTATTATGATACTCTGCCGTTGTCTTAATGCTGGCTCCGTGTGATATGTGAACTATGGAAAATATCAC
>JBAMHX010000010.1:21237397-21249264 GCA_037177515.1 Pseudomugil tenellus
CCTAAATAAACCGGTGTTCAATCAGAAACATCTCTCGCCTCTGTTAAGGTTCCTTCCCTGCACCCATTACCATAACAATTTTAATATTATTTTCTTTTAAGAACAGTTTTATTATGAGGCACAAAGAGCTGCAGAGACCAGGGGAAGGGTAGCAGGTAAGGGAAGGAAGAAGAGGCTTCTCAACAGTGTTATAGCTACAAATGTAAAATGGTTCACTAACCATATCAGGATTACATTTAGACTTATTAAAATCTTTTTAAAGGCCAAAGGCCTTCTTTTTTTAAAGGTCCTAAAGGCCAAATTCAGAATCAGTGATACTCCTGGCTGGTTGTCTTTCACCACTTTTGGAGGTGGTCTTCAATGAAAGCAGTGATGGTTGTTAAAAAATACATAATTTCCCTTATTTGTGAAATGAACTTGATCTGATAAAAATAGCCCTGGACTTTCATATCGGATGCACAGCAATGGCACTATTTACATTAGAATGTAGCCATAATACTGTTGATAAACCTCCATGCCTTGTTAATTTTCACTGGTTTAACACCAGTCCGCCATCTGTGCCTTGGTGTGATGGAGGAAAAGTCATGTTGGGATGCTGACGGTTAAGCTGGGGTAGGTCTTCATCAAATTGACCAACTTTACCTGCTGCCCACCATCCACGCTGTTGCCTCCACAGCTGATGAGAAGGACGTCAGGAAATGCTTTGCCTTGTAGGGACTTTGCCACTGCAGTCCACCCCAACCGAACCAGGACATTTGGATTTCAGGAGGGCCAAGGTTGCTTCCAATTGTCGCTACAGCTCGCTGAGCACCACGTTGGACATAGCTGTCTATTACCCCAATGCTGTCTATTAAGACAAAAAAAAAAACAACTCATTGACTGGTGAAAACAGCTGAAAGATTTTTTTTTTTCAATTTCCTATTAGTCATACATCAGGAAAAAAAAATAGTCAACAGCTAAATAAAAATGCTTAAAAACATTCATTCGAGTGCTGAAAGTCTGGTGATCAACACAGGTACTTCATGTGGCAGATGTGCTTGAATAGCAGGCTGTAATGTAGGACACTGAGAACAGATAAATAGTTAACAAGTTTATCAAAGATGAGAGTTCGATGTCTTTAAACCAGACGTGGGTCAGAACCAGGGAATCAGGCTGAGGGAAGTCCAGGAACAGGCGAGGGTCAAAACCAAGGAGTAAATCCGAGTTAGTATATCCAAAGGCTGGGCGGTGATTCGCAGCCATGGAAGGTAAACAGGATCAGGAGTGGAGGACAGGAAAAGGCTGATAGATATGATAATGTCCAACAAAGGAATGAGTGGTGAGCTGAGAGATATAAGGCAGTTAGGGAATCAGGAACAGGTGCTGGTGATCAGGGGTAAAGAGTCTTGTGGCAGGTGACAGTGACAGGGCAGTCTGGGGCTGGAACAGGATTACACAGGCAGCCATTTTACAAATCTGTTAAAAGAAATAATATTTGAAATGAATGGGAAAATATTCCTTGCCTGACAATAATAAAAAAAGTTTGCATATGGTTTTCAGAATTAAAACGGGTTAAAGCAATTTCTTTAGACACCTTGATTGTTGTTTACATTTGGTTAATCCCGGTCATTTGTTCTTTTTGGAGACCTGATCTGAAGCCTGTATGAACATTTGAGGCTGAAACGAGCTGACTACCAGCGTGTTGGACTGCTGCGCGTTCACAACACACGCTGCATATCGGACAAAGCGGATGTTTTAGTGCATTCATTTCACAGTTATTGTCACATAATTTTCCAGTTTTGACAGAGATCTACCAGACTTTTATGACCAACAAGGTTTATTGTTTATCAAAGCCAAGACAATCTGCACAGCAACTTAATTCAGCCATGTGGACGTGCAGCGAAAGGAGTTACAGCTGATAAGAAGACACAGAAAGCTTTTAAGGCTGTAATTAATTAAGGAATTAATGATTGCCTCAGGGTGCTCATCAATTGTGAAGGTGATACCAGTTGATCGCATAACATAAAAATACATATACATCAGACTATCATCCATCTCGCCACTTTGCTGTTATACAGGGTGGCCGGTACAACAGCGCTGTGCTAAATTTAACTTTTCAATTAACTGACAGCAATAAAAAAACAATCTCTTAAACAATCTCATCCTGAAAGCGCATATGGAGAGGCACATTGGACACGCAGCTGTTTCCCTGCAGGATTACATCTGGCAAAAGTCAAATGTGTCCACTGCTTGTACTCACGATCAAAAATATGTTTAGCATAAAGCAGCATGTTCATAATGTTCTGTTTGTCCAATCAATTGTGCTACACGAACTCGGCATAATCTTTGTTTACAAACTGTAAAAACCATTGACTATAAAAAGCAGATGATGCTACACTCTTCTATGGCAGAGGCGGATGCATAGCTACTTCTGCCGCCAGCCAGAAACTAGGTCTATGAACACGTAATCGTGACGTATCTCGTCAACTTCCCTATAGGTCACTTCTAATCTGATGAAGTCTTTTTTCAACATTGGTTACAACAGACATAATAAATACTATCTTCTCTTAACTAACTCCGCATATTCACCAGTCAGAACTATTGCTGCTTTCATGTGCTATGGAAAAGATTATATTTTTTTCACTTTTGAATAAAAATGATGAGTTGTTCAAAGAATAACATCATTTTTATTTGACGCTAAGAGGAAATGCATGAGTTGTTTATGCTACATAATTGAACAATGAGCTAACACGGGTAAAAACATTTAGTTTGCACTTTTTTAATAAATTATATAAAGTTATTTATTAACTGCCCGATTAAAACTTCTTGGTCGGCTCCTCTGCCTCTTGGGGCCCTGGGCCCGTACTCTGCCAACCCTGGGCACCCGGGGAGGTCTGCAATTGCCGACCTGGGCCTACTGGGGTTTGTTCCCTCTGACTGCGGGGGTTTTCTGGCTGGGATCCCTCTCTCCCTCCCTTACCTCCTGGAGGGATGCTGAGTTGGAAGTCCGGGTGGAGTGGCTGGGGTCCTTGTTTGGGGCTGGCTGCTGGATACCCTGGTCTAGGGCTCCTCCTGTCCTGATTCTGACCTTTGAATAGACAGGGTCACCTTAGCCTGTTTATGTTCCTGTGAGCATTTTTGTCCCCGTACGTTCTTCATGTTGTCACAGCCACTAAGCATTAGGTTTATCGACAAAGAGCCATTTTCCTTATTTGTGTTTACAGATTTAGCTCATTCATTTCTGGTGCTCCTGGCTTCTGATGATTTCATCTTCCTGTAGGGGCCCATGAGATATGCTTTATGTTTATGTTCAGGCGGGATAGATGGTATAGTTTGTGTGGTGAGATGGCGGCATTTCCCTTTTTTGTGTTATCTGCTTTCTCTTATCTTTTCTGCTGTCTTTCTGTTCTTTTTCTGTCCTTTCCGGTCAGGTCCAGCATGGCATGTAAATATTTAGCTAAAATAACAAAGAATTCAAATTATCCAGAGGATTTTTTTATATACATATATGCATAAAGCTCCTTTTGACAAAGCAAATTTGCTTAGCAGCAACACAGCCAGCAGACCATTATATACTTTAATGCTGGACAAGACAAGTAAAAAAATTAAACAAAAAAATGTTATAATGTGCTCTTTGACGTCTTATTAGAAAGAGAGAAAATGAGTCAAAAAAATACTGATAATACTGAGCTCTAAAGACTTCACTGTTTTGTTCTTCTATGTATAACATTACATTTGAATTTACCTAGTTTTGAATGAATATTTATGTCTAATTAATTTAGATGACTTAATCAAAAAGCCTGTAATTAATTGCATCTAATTAATAAAATAACAGTAGATTTAAATACCTTTTGATATGTGGCTGCAAATATTTCTCATATAGACACACACGTGCTCACAAACGTCACACAAAGCACAAATTAAAATAAAACTAAGACAGAAAGAGCATGACATAAACCAGTATCCCTCTCTGACATTGCAATTGGATATTTGCTATCATTTTTCTTCAGGCTTTTACACTCAAACCCCCCACACACAAAAGAGGCTCTTCTTTTTATTTTTTAAATCCCTCTTTTTTCCAACCAGTTTTCCTAGCCTTGCCTTTATAACAGCAGATTGACATTAAAGGGGCACGGGTGAAATTAATGTGTTTGGGGAGAGGGATGGGCGCTTGCATTTCCCTCCACAGCTTATTTTGATGATGTTAAAAGGAGAGACATTTTCTCAAAGCCTCCTATCACATGCCTGTCATTTCTTCCTTTAACTTCCTAATCCCTGATGATGTGTGGTTAGGGTGTAGATCTAGCTGGCTTGTATCTAAAACAAACTGGTTGCTTTCTGTTTCTGTCTCCATCTCCTGCTCTCTCCTTTTCTCTTTATCTCTCTGTCTTTCCCCACACCCAACTGTGCATCCATCCAACTCTGCTGCTAAGCTGCATTACTATAAAGAGCAAGACTCCCATGGACCTCTTCCTCCATGGTTGCTGTCCAGGTTTAGATCTGATTGACAGACTAAAAGAAACACAGAAACTAAAAAAAGATATAGACCTGTGAGAAAGATGGCAAAGCAAAACAAATTGTTCCCATGGGAATAAGGTTAAATATTCTCACATCTAAAATGATTTGAGTCTTCAGTAGCATCGACCACAAAAGTGAAAATATTAATTAGGTTAACATCAAGCAAAGCTGTGCCAAAACATTGCATCAGTGAGACTGGCTTTGTTTATTGTTAATTCATTTACATATAAAATGGTATAAATAACATGAACGTATGCAAAAGAACAAAAATGTTTCTCTCCTTCTCTCTCTCTCATGTTGTCTCTTACACACACACAAACACACACAGTTAGTACACACAGAGCTATTCACTTATCGCTGAAAATTCCAAAGAAGTTTACTTTTCTCTAGAGTTTTGGTCTCTTGATAAGTGGGAAAGAAAGTGAAAAAAACATTTTTTCCAACCTCTATTTAAAAGTTTTTAAAAGTCAGAGAGTAAGCAGGCAGTGTGGGAAAAAACCCCCAAATGATATGTATAAGAAGATACATGATAAATAATTAATTAATCTTGGAACAGCATATTAGTTTAACTGCAAGTTATACTTTCTTTGTTTTTAAATGTTAACATGTGTATTGGTGACTTAGCCGTGGGACTTCACAGAAAGAGATCAATTGCAATTTTAGTAATATCTCCATTTTTTTCATTAAGGAATAATGTTCAGATGTTTGTTGTCTAGATGATTTTGTATATTTTACTTAGCTTATAACACACTTAAGGCACTGAATACTAAACACATTCATACATGAAATACAAACTCAGTTTAATCAAGAGCAAAAAAATCCTTGAATGAGAACTAGTTCAGCCATTGAAAGACATAGACTAGAATAGAACAGACATTTTTTAAAGAACGATGTTGCAACCCTTAAATAAACCAAATCCCCAATTGTGCAGATTTTCAGGGGTCTACACAAAATCAGAGTAGGATCCAAATGATGGTGAATGATGCATTTTATAGAATATATAGAATATAATTATACGCACACACACACACACACACCAGGAGAAATCACATAACAGCAAAATGGTTAAAATATGGTGAAAAATGGTTAAAATCAACAGAGCAGATCTCAGCACTCTGAACAAACTCCAATTACCATCACAGTGGGAGATATCAACAAAGAATCTCAGGTATGAAGAAATGGTCAGCACCTGCCTGGACATGATTCATGCCTACTGCATGAAAAAGATGACTTCACTCAATGAGGGATGAGGGATGGGACCCACTCTAAATGGTTTTCCAAGAGACAAACATCCTGATACTAAAGGTTTCTCAGAAGGGAATGCTCCCATCCCTCTATTGGCTGGTTATCTGCCTCTCCACAACACAAATGTTCCTGTTGGGCATCACAGTGGCTATGGGAAGTAGGCACATGGACCAATACATGATGCAATGATAAAGGGACCAGAGGACCTAAACATTAGCTGCTGGTTGACAGAACTGACAGAACCAGACAGATAATGTGGAGCACAGCTACAAGGAAAGTTGGTGTGATCAACTGCCTGCAACAAGCAAGGCAAGAACAAAATCCGGGTATTTAACAGCTATGTTGTGCCAGTAATCAGATACCCTGCTGGGATAATAAACTGGGCAAAAGGAGGAAGTTCAGACCACAGAGGTTAAAACTCATAAGCTGTTCACCATGCACTAAGGATTCCAACATCAGGGGCTATACTTTGAGTGTGACCGGGCTAGGCCATCACAAGTAAGGGACTGAGTGGAGAGCAGCACTATAACACCACCAGGAGGCAGAGACTGTTTTCCCCCAAAGTTTATTGACTCACAATAAATGTCTAAAAACAATTAAAAATAAGTTTCAACCTGCTCACCTGATCTGACTCTGTGGCAATATGCCTTTGTTAGGGGCATCCCATCCCTCCTTTGTGTTTCCCTCTTATCTTGTCTTGTCTTGTCCTGCTGGTGACATCTTATGAGAAGTGATTGGCAAACAAATTTTTTTAATTTTTTTTAAGGGTCAAAAAAAGACTTCAGATTTTAAAAATCTAACTGTTCTGCCCAGTTGTTCTTAAGTTGGGCTTTAAAGGGTTAAATGAATTGTTTACTCTAAGTATAGCTGCACATGAATATACACAATGAGTCAGTCAGTGCTTGAAATAGATTTTTCAAGAAGAAAGTAAGTCATCATCCGTGCAGGTAAAATTATTCAGCTGATTCTTGCTAATTGTAAAAAAAGGCATATTATTAAGACAGAGTGTTTGTGAGAAATAAAACCCTTCCTTATCCTTGTCATGTGTTGTGATGCTGAATTATACCATCATTGTAATAGATCTAAAAACAGAAGGGTAAGTTTGTTCACTGGCTGTTTTTAGTTTTACTAAAGATATTGCCACACCTGTTGCCGTCAAAAGATAGAAGACAGTGCAAGTGACAGGACGGAGACATCTACGGCTGAGGTAAGAACAATCTGGCAGGGAAATTATTTGGGATACAGAAAATAGAATAATTGTATGGTACAGTGCAGCAGCTGAGTCACAACAGAGTTGTAGCCTGATATGTCACTCTTAAAAAAGAATTAATTGATGCTCCCTCACTCAAAGATATCTGTTACCGTAGCTGAATCTGACATATGTGTATATGGAAATATTTTTCTTAACATGGGATACTTATTCTATGTTTAAATATCAAATGAAATACACTGTACAAAGCAGTAAACATATAGTATCTTTCAAATATTTTGGTACAACTATTATTATTTTTTTTATCAGAAGGGACAGGCTTAACTGCTACATTTCTGATAAAAAAAAAGTTCAGCATTTATCTAGCTGCTTACAGATTATTTCAACAAGAGCACAGTATGTTCATTGTAGGTCAAGCCACACAGGATTGATGAGTTGAAAAGAATATTAGAATTATGCTTTTTCAATAAAAAGAGGAAATTTAGGCGACAGTTTGTGACTTTTAAATGGCTACTTAATTTCCTCACTAATTGACATTGGCAACAATTTCAGTGTAATCTTCTGAGGGCTCAGCCCCCAGTATTTTTCAGTCCTTGACACGTCTTTTGTTCCAGACAAATGAGAGCACTTTTTGGATAAGCAGTGGAACAAAATACAAGGTGCAGGAGTCTGATTGAGGTTGTAGAAAACAACTAAAAATCTCAAATGATCGTACAACTACATAGTGTTGAGGGATTTAACGTATATTGTTTTATACAGTGTTTGTTTTTTGGTTATCAGCTTTGTGGGAGGTGGATGGGACAGCAAAAGCTAGACCGTGAGTACACGCCTCTCCCATCCCATAACTGCCCGTGTTCCCTCATTGACACACACATTTCAACTGAGAAGGTAAGACATCTCCAAATACTTAGCTTCTACAAGCTCCTAATGATAAACATTTCTTTCTTTTCGTCTTTAAGTCGCTCCTATGAATATGTGTGTAAGTGCACTTGTGCTTAACCTGCTCGGAGAAGCTGCTCATTTGAGCCATATTTTAATGATTATGTATGATTATATAAACCACGACTTCAGTATGTAACGATTCTAGACACTACCAAAGTTACACAAACACACACTTGCAGCGGACTTTAACTTCCTCTCTGTTTGCACGACACACGGACCTGTACGCGGACGCGAGCGCGTGCCGCGCAAAAAGGCTTTGCTCTTTATGTATGCGTTAAAAACTGTAAGAACAGCTGCTTTCGATTCGCGCAACCCTAACAATAGACTGTTTTTAATGATTTTTTCACCGTGTCTTGATGGAATACTTACTGATGGAATAAGACCTTTTGGAAAATGAACTTATACACAATGGCTCATTGAGCAGAAGAAAACACAAATTGATAAATGAAAAATTAACTAATTAATCCAGACCCGTTGAACCCATAATACTGATAAAAACAGTAGGCTACATTTGTTTCAAACGTAGGACATTGACTGAATAATAAAATGTTTTGTCCCCTGCACCCCCAGCCTTTTCTATGGCACTGGTCTTTCATTTACCACATTTAGCTACTTTTCTTCTACTGCTTCACTTCCTAACTGTATCAAGTGCCACACGAGATGACCTTGTAATCAGCACCACACATGGGAAAGTGCAAGGGAAGTTGCTTTCAGTACCAGGTGGTGAAGTTAGAGCCTTTCTTGGAGTTCCTTATGGAAAACCACCCCTTGGAAAACTGAGATTCAGAGCTCCAAAGCCAGTCGAGAAATGGGAGGGTGTGAAAGATGCCACCAATTTTCCAAACTCTTGCTACCAGATGCCCGATTTATTTTTCCCAGGTAGGACCCATGTTTACACAATACATGCATTAATACTGTATTTATATGTAACAGAAGCATTTAAACAATTTATTCATTGAAAATCTTTCTTTCTTTCAGAACAGTAAAATTGTATTAATTATAATGCATTTTGCATGTGAAGGATGTAAACATGCCAACATGTTCAGGTTTCAGTTTCCCCCTTACCCAAAATATGAATTGGAACTGGGGACGGGTACATTATAGTTGTCGACCCCTGATGTACACTATTAATAGACATGATCATCTGTCAGGGATTATTGGAAGCCACAGTTGCCAGGGATATATAACATGCCTTAACATAATGCTAGTCTTAATATAACAACACTGATAGATATGTAAACAAGGCAGCAATATTAGGGTTGTTATTTGCAAAGTGGTTTTCATAAAGAAAACAAGCAAGAGATTTATGCATTTGTTTACCAATTTAGCAATGAAATAATATTTTGATAGCAAAATTGTGTTGACCAGGGGTAGAATTATCTGATAGCACAGGTCCAATAAGCTTTCCTTAACATGATATTAACATTGCTTCTAGGGTTCCATGGTTCAGAGATGTGGAACCCAAACACACTGTTAAGCGAGGATTGTCTTTACCTAAATGTCTGGACCCCGATTTTCAACAAAACCAAGGTCTCAACACCAGCCCCTGTCCTTGTTTGGATCTATGGTGGAGGCTTTTACGTCGGAACATCCTCCCTGGACATCTACCAAGGCCACTTCCTCAGTAAATCTGAGGGTGTTGTTGTGGTTTCAATGAATTACAGGTGAGAAGTCATGCTTACAATTGCATATAAAGTGAGTCAGCAAACAGTGCATTTTCCATTACATGCATTTGTAAACCAATTAGATTAGTTTAAGAGTAGTTTATGGATACATTTTTTGTATGACGACAGTAAAAGATGAATGATACATAGAGAGACATTGTATGTTATCTCTTAAGTTAAATGGTCTCAACATCCTCATCCATTGTTGTGGTTATCAATGACAGATTGGGAGCTTTGGGTTTTCTGTCGCTTCCTGACAACAAGAACATCCGGGGCAATGCAGGTCTGCTGGACCAACGCTTGGCCCTCAAATGGGTATCTAATAACATTGCTGCATTCGGGGGTGATCCTTCAAAGGTAATTATTTTCTCCCATTTTAAAGTTTGACAGAAACATTAGTTTGGCAAATAATAAACACATCTTTTGGGTTTTGATAACCAGGTGACTATTTTTGGAGAGAGTGCTGGTGCAGGGTCTGTGGGCTTTCACCTGCTCTCTCCAGGCAGCCAGAATCTTTTTCAAAGGGCAGTGATGCAGAGCGGCTCCCCAAATGCCCCTTGGGGCACGATCAGCTCAAATGAGGCTTGGGATAGGTATTGTATGTTTATGTATTTTTCACCTTCAGGCACTGGCTATGTACCATGCTTGTTTGTCAGATGGTCAGTCTAACATTTATTTATTTTGAATCCACCAAGGCCTGCAATGAGTTTGCCAAATTCACAAAATCCAGAAGACAAACAGTTAATTGAGGTTTTAAGAAATATACTGTTCATTCAAAGCCAGTTTAAACACCATGAAACAGTTTTATAGTTTTATCCCATTAACAGCAAAGATCAGAGGGATATCTAATGTCAGCTGAATGCTTTTTCTTGCTGTTTGGACATCCCACTTACAGGTTTTTTTCAAAAAGTCTCAAAAGACTATGGGGGCAGATCTCTTACAGATTTTGAACTTGTTTGTAACTTTGGACATCTTCCCAGAACAGAAAACATCTGTATTCAAGCTGTTTTGTATTTAAAGGAATAATATACATAAGAAACAAATGAACAACTATTGGTCAATCGCAAATCTTTAATTTTTAAATAAGATAATTGAATAAAAAGGATTTAATCAGCTAAATTATCTTTAAACACAGCAGCAGCTATAATGTCGTCCTGCCAGGTTTCAGACAGCACGGAGACTGCTCTGAACAAAGTAAATAAAGACATGTTTTCATTCAGACAATGGAACGAAGTCTGTCTTAGTTTTACTGGACCTCAGAGTTACATTTGATACAGTTAATCACAATATATTACTTCAACTACTGGGACACTGGGTGGGCCTTTCTGACACTTTAATAAATTGGCTTAAAACATACTTGCAGAACAGGAAGTACTTTGTGTCAACAAAGTGTCAACTGCTGAAAAAAAATATAATAAAGGCCACACAATGTTGAAAATATAACAATGTAGTAATTACTCATGTATGGAACACACAGTACACAAATATGTTTTCCATTTTCTATTTGGATATAATATAATATATAAATAAATACATATATACAATGAACTAGAATAGAACTTAGTAGGAAAACTGTTTTTAGCTGTGAAGATATTATTTTGGCCGACCATTCGGTTGGCCAGAAAATTTTGTCCACAGGCCAAATCTAGTTGCTGACCCCTGGTCTACATGCTTCCACTGGCAGACAACATTCAGATTCATATTACAGTGTCACCAGGAGACTGATGCCCTAGAGCCAAAGAGAAACGATTAGAGAGCTTCACCGTACACACCTAAAAACCACCAATAAGGCCAGAAATCTTGGTTTAGTGATTCAGACCTAAATTTTTAAACACACTCACACAAGTTAGCTTACTTTCACCTTTACAATATATATCAAGGGTAAAATATCTGATATGTCATGCTTATACTCATTGAAAATATTCCACCTTTTCAATGAGTAATTTTTTTAGACAACTCCAGCTCACTCAGAATTCTGCTTCTTCAGTTCCAATTGAGACCAAAAAAGAAAGAAAAAAAAAGTGGACCACATCAGTCCAGTTCTGAGTACTTACACTGGTTGTCTGTCCGTCCGTCAGAGGATAGACTTTAACGTTCTGTTGCTGGTCTATAAAGCTCTGAATGGTTTAGGATCAAAATACATCGGCGACCTTTTGACCTAGTATGAACCTAACAGGCCCCCTTTTTTTAACTCGTCTTGTCCAGCATTAGAAACAAGCAGAATAATGGTCTGACTGCTGTGTTGTGCCGAGAAGATTTTTGTCAAGAGGATCTATCTATCTATCTATCTATCTATCTATCTATCTATC
>JBAMHX010000010.1:21257712-21270808 GCA_037177515.1 Pseudomugil tenellus
AGAGTGAAATAAAATGAAGTGAAATGAGCGACAGAGCTGAATTGATCATCTAGTCTTAAAAGCCACCGAGAAAAGGTCGTACTTAGTTCTGTATTACTGGGACGTATTTTAGACAATCCAGCAAAACAAAGGCTGAGGTATAAAGCAATTGAAGCTAATCACTTGATGATTATTGCATTATATTATCATGATGAAACAAAGCTTTAGATAAAGTAAATAGAAAATATATCCTCCCTTTACCTCTCCTGCTTTAGGGTTGCCAAAAGACCATTGTCACCTTTATGTCGATAATACTATCATTTATAGTTGTGCAAAATCTGTTAAAACAATATTAATTGTTGCTATTATGTTTTCTGTTAGCAGAGGGGGTCAAACACTTTTAAGAAAAAAAAATAAAATGAAGAAAAATAAGTCTGAGTTCTTCTAGTATTATTATGCAATTTTGTTATCAAAAAATGTAATTGGTACTGAATCCAAACAAGGAACTAGAAATGTTTGGATATTATTTGGATTGCTTCTGAAGTCCTATGTAAGCCTGATGATGAGCCATGTATAAGGAGTCATATGCGTTAAAAATGGAAACACCTAGAACTTGCAAGGACCAATGTTCTTGAGGACCAGGTTTGAGAAACACTACTTTAGAAGGAACGTCTTTAGGAATAGACTCAGATTCTTTTTTAAACTTGTCTTGTCCAGCATAAAGGCGGGCAGAATGAGGACCTGTCTGCTGTTTAATGCTGAGCAAATTTACTCTGTAAAGAGAAACACCTTTATGTTTATATAATACATATATTCCTCCTGATAATCAGAATTCTTTATTTATTTTAGTTAAATTTTAGTTCGACAGATTTTCTATGTATTGCTGGACACGACCGAAGGGGACAGAAAAAGGATAAGAAAGCAAGAGAAAAGGAAAGAGAACACAAACAGAACATAAAGAAGAGACACACATCACAAAGAAAAAAAAAACACAATCTAACCACCCATACTTTGCCATTACACATGTACAGAAATTAAGGGGGAGAAAAAAAAACTCATGATCTCATGAGCTCCCGCAAAGGAAACGAATAGGAATAAGGAAGAGGCTCAGGTTCTGAATGTTTAGGTTTTGATAGACAAGAATTTATCATTCAGTGAACACATGGTCAAGCTGGCAACACAACCTAAACATAAACAAGGTTTCTATTTTAGAAAAATCTTCTCAAAACAACTGGTCCCCTTAAACATGAGTAGCATTTGACAGCTTCATGCAAATCCCTTCTATTTTTAGTGCGCATTAGGATTTATTACTGGTTGTAACTTCTGAACTCACCACTGCAATCACACGACAAAGTTGGTTGGCCAACTGTAAACATCCAAAGGGAGATACATTGGGGGATCTTGGTGTATAAAACTATTTTTAGCCTAGCTCCTCCATATTTAGGAATATGTGTGTTGAGTGTTGAAAGTTGATATGCCATGCACTCTTGTGACTTTACAAACTGTCAGTCCCGCCTGTGCCTGAGCTCTGCAAAAGAGCTTTTAGCTTTGCTGCTCCTTGACACTGGACTGGAGCCAACTATAAAAAGACCAGGAGCTGTCCGTTCTTGTGATATTTGATGCCTTAAACTGCCTCTTACGCAGACACACACACACGGACAATATGACAGCATGGAGAAGTGCTCATTTTTCATGTTAAGCTTGTTATTTTTTTATATCTATATTGATACTGTGTGTCAAAATCATATGTCAATATTTATGTTCTGGTTTTTATACTGAGTGGGCTGCAGGACTTCTGCAGGTCACCCTTGTGTACAAGATTATGATCTCAACTGATTCTTATCTGATTAGGCAAGGGTTATTGTAATAAGAATAAGAATAACACCAAATTAATGTTTTGTACATTCCATGGTCAGGTCCCACTGTGTATTACTGTCCTACTATGTCCCTATTATTTATTCGGCTCTTTGGGTCAGGGGCTTTTGAATGTCCCTAAAACCCATTTCCAAACTTGTGGTGATGTAACGATTCAGGTGGTAGCTCTCCAACTCTGGATTGCCTTACCTCTGTCTCTTCGAATGGTGGACTCTGCTGACTTTTCAAAAGCAGTTGAATTGTATTGTATTTAGAAAAGCTTCTGGTTGATGGTGCAGTTGTATTCTGTTTCATGTAATTACTGCAACATCCAATTTTATTTTTCTAGTTTTGCTATTTTATATGCACTTTTTTGTGATTTATATCTGTGAAATTCTTTCTGTAGATGCATCTTTATTTACTTCCTTACTTACTAATAATCATCTCTCATTTCCCAGAGGTGATTTGCATTAACCTGTCTTAGAAATACCTGAGACAAGAACATGCTTAGTTTTAGTGCCATGGTTTGTATCAGTCATTGTGGCACAGGTTTAGATTCTGATATAATCATGAAATAATTGATGGTTTTGATGTTGCATGTTTTTAGAAAGCATTGCCCAGGATAACTGCTGTAGATGCAGCATGCAATAGTAAAGCACAAACGTGGGAGCATGTTGTTTTTGGTTAAAATGATGACATGAAAGTGTCACATGTAGATGTGACATAAATAAATACATATATATATATATACCAACCAATAAATAGATGAGAGGGGTTCCTTTCAGGGTATAAAACTCTAGTTTTTGATCACTCCAAAACACATTGTGAATATTACACAAAGTTTTATGACTGTCGTGGAAAATATATACTAGCAGCAGACCATTTGATGTATGTGAATCTCTTCAATTTTCCATGAAATGAATAAGCAATGAAAGGTCACTCAGATAATATTCTCCTCCTCAGATGACCCTAATATCTTATGCTGGCTCCTTTTTGTATCTTATTTTGGCTTCTGTACTGGCTGAAAGCATGGGAAACACATTATGAGCTACAGCACTTTTAAGCAGTATGAACAACTGTGTCTTGATAGTTTCTTTAGCTCATCCCTCACAATCAAGCCTGGTTGGAGTTAGAACACCCCTTTATAAGGTCTTTGTCAGAAAACAAATGCACAAAAGATGCAGGATTTCAGTTCTCACCTATTAATCTCCCCTGAGAGTGTGGTCAAATGTGTTAACTAATTTAGGTTCAACACTTTAGAGATAGTTAAAAAACAAACAAGCAAATAATTGATTAAATATATATATTTGAAAAACAAAGCATACTTCCCCAAAAAGCTAAGGTTATTTTAAGCTGTACCAACTTAAACATGGAGTTGTTATTCGTTACATTTGACCTAATTTGAGTCAGTTGGAGAACAAATACTCATTATTATTCACAGGGCATGAATCAGCACCGCTTTGTTGAAACCCTTGTTGTCTCTTTGATAGACCGAAGGTGTCCTTTGCCATTGGTGCATTGATGCACAGGCCATAACAAAATAATGCTGACAGCAATTGGAGTAAATGTCATTCTGGACTGGTGAACATGTGGTTTTTCTTACCAGACAGGTGGAAGGGGAGGAAGTCAGGGAAACAAAATCACAAGATTTGGGCTAGGAAGATTAGGACTGGAATGAGTAACTTTTAGTTAAAAGGAGGTGGTAACATTTTTAATTTCTCATAGGCTCCAAAGCACCTGTAGTTTTTTATAGCATGCAGGCCCGTTCATTCCTGCTAAAGCACAGGCTAAACCAGAATATTATATAATTTCCTTCTAATTTTTTTTTTGAGTTACAACAATTTCCTTGACATATTTAGGAGGATATTGTCAAAGAGGATAAGGGTATGATAGGGCACAGCAAGACTGACAGAAGAAGACATGCCACTGATCCAAGAGGCCATCAAACGGATTTCCTCTCTGAAAGTGGCAACTACATTTCATCATAAGGAGAAAAAAGAAGAGACATAGAAACTCACCATCTCAGTGACCTCTCCAATCCCGTGCAAACTGCAGATGCATTTCCACTCAGATGTGAGAAATCTAGTAGTTATTTCCCACATAAAGAAGCAATTCAGACAGGACTTAGATGGTTACGCATGACCTCCGTCACTAGACCTTAGCGCTTTAACCATGTTTTTATGACCTAACTGTCCAGAATGACAGTGATATGAAGTGCATCATATTCGTGAAGATAACAGTAGTCTTTATCCTCTTGCTAAGGCTATTTTATTGGTTTTGTTTATTTCCTTTTTTTTAATTAAAAAAATTGTGAATAACTAAGTAACAACGTAGTAATGGGTGTGTAACTCAAGTTAGACAAAAGTTAGAAATACCTTTGATCAGATTTCTGCATTCTCTCAGAACACAGCTTCAATATTCATCTCGCTATACCTCGACATTTTCATTACAAAATTGTATCACCTTGAAGAATATTGTGAACACATATAGTGACCTTTGAGATTGGCATGTCCATGTAAAGCAGAGTTCACCTGCAATATCCTTTAATAAGAGGTGTTTCAGAAATCCCCTGGAGTTAATGGCAAAGGGGTATTTAACACCGTTGCAAAGTGGGAATGAGTCTGACCTCGGCTGTCAGTTGAGTCGAAGACACCCATCATTCAAATGAGACAGGTGATTAGAGAGAGGACAAATTCAGACAGCTAAAGAGAAACAGAGGGAAAGAAAAGGAGGAGGAG
This sequence comes from Pseudomugil tenellus, assembly GCA_037177515.1. Lineage (NCBI taxonomy): Eukaryota > Metazoa > Chordata > Actinopteri > Atheriniformes > Pseudomugilidae > Pseudomugil > Pseudomugil tenellus. The sequence goes on from JBAMHX010000010.1 coordinate 21,262,284, forward strand.
AAAAAATAACGTAGAGTAATTAAGATTATATGACAACAACACCGGATGGTCTTAGACACTGAAAGGAAAGTAAAGAAAACAAAGATGCTGGAAGTAGTTAATAAGATAGGAAAAACAGACTCCATGGGAAAGAAAGAGGGAGGACAAGTAGTTTTATACAGACCAAGAAAAATATACACAAACATCTGGGAAGTGATAGAAGGTGAGAAAATTTGTGTGATAAAGGGAAACACAAAGAGTGTAATGAAAAACTGAAGAGTTTCAAAATGAGAAAGGATTTGGTGTCACTGAATGATACAAGCAAAGGCAGCCAGTTTTCATCAGGCTACTGATGAGTTGAAGCGAATAAATATAATAGCATCATTCCATGGAAATTGAAAAAGAGCCAGAAAATGTCCTTTGGAAAATCATATTTTTTGGCACATTTTATGGTTTATAATTCAGTAGGGGGATAATTTTCTGTAGCTGAGAAGCAAACATAAACCAATTCTTGCTGGAAAAACAGTGAATTTCCCTGATTTAAACTTTTATTCCCTTACCACTGTCTACTTTGATATTAATGACCTTGAAGGTAAAAGGATCTGAGAACACATAATTTCTGCAAATCTAAGAAGACAGAGCAAACCTGTAGTTACATGATGAGTACAATCTAATGCTGTTAAATCCCGGCTCAAAGGCTGCAACAAAAATAAGGGAGGCAGGCACAAGTGGTCCAGTATAAAACAATATTATTTTATTTTAAATTAAACCAAAATGTCAAAACCTAAACCAAAAATGATTAGGCCTGCTCAAGTGATCTGCCAGCCCCATCCTGGGAGACACCTTGAGCTCCTACTGGGAACTGATTATATAGGGTGGCAGAGCACACCGGCCCCGGGTGCAGCTCATGCCACAGTCAGACGGCACCTGAAAAGAATTAGGTGTTGGTGCCGTCACAAATACTACGAAGAAGTTTTGAATGAGGCTCCGTTTACACGACAACAGGGGATAACGCAAATCATTTTACCAGATGTCCATATCGTTTAGACAGCAACAGAGTTTTTGGGGGGTTGAAAATAAAAAAATTCCGAAACGCCTTCCAGAGTGGAAATCTTGACAATGCTCCACCGTCTTGTCGCCGTCTAAACAGTTGACAACGCAAAAGTGTGTTGCGGTCACATAAAGATGACGTCACAATCACGATCTATTTAAACAAAAAGATAACACAACATGGGTTGAACTTCAAGTAATGCTAGCAACAGTAAATGCGGCACAGGAGTCAGTCAGCAATTGACTACATTCATCACACAGTCATTATTCTGCCTGGTGCACTTCGCCATGTTGTTTTGATTTATCGCGCTCATAGATATGTATATAGTCTCGCCTGCGCTGTTTGTCTATGGATTTAACTGGGCTCACTCGGCGGACATCTTTTGTCAGTCTTCTCACTTATTCATGACATTAGCTGTGTCCCAATTCAAGATCTTTTTAATAAAGCATTTCCTTTAAAAAATATAACTTGCTGCCACCTACACACTGGGCGTGCATACTACGACAGGAAATTAGAAGATTTGTGCACTCCATGTCCATGCAGATTTCCCAAATCAAAACAGTCGTGTAAACACACAATTGAAAAGAGAAGGAAATGCTACTTTCGCGTTTTTGCTTTGGACCATTTCTGTCTAAACTTAGCCTAAATATTTAATTCGCAGGAGGGAGCTACAATACAACAGATATTTAGCTTCAAAGAATTATTTTGTCATGCACTGTTATGTAAGGGCTCTTTCGAGGGTCAATCAAAAGGAAAAAAATCTAGTTTGAGAAATTATCAGTCACTAATTGTATTTAGCTCTAAAACATCTCACATAATTTTCAAGAGAGGTTAAAAACATTGATACATCTCAGACAATATTTAATGTTCCTGAAGCACCTTTTCCCCGGAATTTAAACTACAATATATTTACACATTCTTGATCACTACTTTATGTTAGAGTGGTATGCCAGAATGAGGCAAATATGAATTAGTCAAACTATGCTTTTTTTATTATAGTTTTCTTAGACACGTTGGTGCATTTCTCACATCATTTGTACAACAGTTCATAATTTGTGCACATCATGGTAAAAGGTTATCATTCCTTTAAGTGACTCAGTTATACATGATCTTTATCACAGTGTAAAACAGCAGACAGAAATGGCCTATAGGAGGCGTCAGCTGCCATCACAAGTGCCTATCTTGCAATGCAAAGAATCCTTCAAGACATTCCTGGATCCAGACAGTGATCAGGATCACCTCTAAAATGTAATCAGTTGTTCATCTCCCCGTCTGAATATATCCTGAAATTTGTATTGGAATCCGTCCATAACTTTTTGAATTATGTTGTACACAGGCAGATAAAGACCGGCGATAACAAAACCTCCTTTGTAGAGGTAATTAATAGTCCTTATTTCATCACTTGAGTCATTACTTACAAAAATGTTGAATTAGTAGTCAAAATCTGTCAAGCAAATTGCATTAATATTTTTAAATTGTTTTTTTTTTTCTGCAACTTTCTGACGTTTTTATACACTCTTTACAGGGACATATTGCCTTAGAATGAGAGGGGTCTAGCTGGGTACCATCTAGATAAGCATGCTGTTGTTTGGGATGATGTGTGTGTTTTCACCACTCAGATGTCATCAGACAATGGTTTGCAGCACATGATAAGATGCTGGTGGAATATCTTTCTCCCTACTCACCATTCCTAAATCCAATAGAGCATTTTTTTCTCTTCCAGGAGGTGGAAGGTATAAACTGGCATCCACATACCCAAATGGCCCTGCTAGCGGCCATGGATGTTGCATGTGATGACATCACAGAAGATTCCTGCAGATGGTGGATTCGCCACTTGAGGAGATACTTTCCTTGCTAGATTGCAAGAGATAATATCCGATATGATTTAGATGAAAATATGTGGCCATACATAGAGGGACGTCTGGATGTTCATGAATGATTTACAGTAGTATATATTTTGTCAATTCAGTTCTAATTGTACTGCAATATTGTTAAGAGTTGTGCAAGGTCTAGCCAAAGGAAGTTCATGTTTGATGTAAATAAGGGTGTGTTTTTCTTTTATTTATGAACAAATTAGAATTGCAAAGAGTAAATGCAGTAAAAATGGGAAAGTGTCAGTGTCCTGTACTCAGTTACCTCACCAAATACAGTAATGCTTAACTTTGTTTTCAAATTGCCGTGCTAATATAGTGCTGCCTTTAGCATTTTCAGGTATGGTCACAAAGATCTGACTTGTTTGCATCAGAAAACCTTTACAGAGTAAACTGTAATTATGGAAACATGACAAAGCCATTTTATTATCTTATTATCTTTTGTTAAGCCAGCAATTAAAGTAAAAACAGGACAAAAAAGTAATGCCATATAATAATTTTTTGCACACTGCACATGTGTGTATGACATTATTTACGTTATGATTTTGCCTTAACAAGAGTTTACCTCCATTATGTTTGCAGTGGATAGTAGTGATAATTTATACTTTTAGACAATTCTGACAGATGACCTTTTCAATCATTTGTAATTGATGGAATAACAGATTTGCCATGGTCACCAAAATGTGTTGTCTTTATTGTCTGAATATAGATGCTGTGAATGGAAAACAAAACAAACAATGCAGGTGATACAACAAAAATAAATAAATAAAACAAGAGGCTCTAGAATGCCAAAGCCTTTAACTCTGCTTTGCAAATTTCTATTCAAATGATAGTTAATGACATGTGAATCATGCAATGAATCATACATTTGCGGAAGTCATGGTAAAATGTAAAACAAAAATATACAACAAAATATAGGCAAGAAGACACCTGGTGATATAATTACTTGAATGAGAGCCAGATCTACTGTGGCATATCAGATATTGAACTGCTTTTTGTATTTCCTTTGTACATTTTGCAGTGAAATAAGTTATCTTAATGACGGGACGTTGACTTCCTCCTCTTCTTTCTGAGGCTTTTGATGAGGATAAGAGTGTAGCTTGTCTAACCGAGGGTTATGGAGAGATGTACAGAATGATAAAGTTGACAAGGAGGCATCTGGGGAGAGGCTGTCATTGTCTGCTGTCACTAAATGACAAGTGAAGGAGAAGAGGGAACTAATCATATTCACAATAAAGTGGTGAATAATGCAGCATAAGAGCATCAGTGTTATGGGTGTTTGTGGTCAGTTTTCATTTCTCAAACTTGTTACATATATTTTTTTCATATGTTTTGCAGATGTCTATTCACAACTTTTGGAATTGTTTAGGAATTCTATTTTAAAAGTGCATAACTTTAATGTCATGAAGTTACAGTATCAGTTCAAAAAGCTGAGAGGTAAATGTTTATGACTATTTCTCAATACCTTTTTTTTCTTAACAAGACTGCACACATTTTGGAATGGGTGATACAACTCACTTAAGGAAGTGCTTGGGATTTTCCTGCTGGACACTTTCCCTTTTCAGGATTAATAAAATTAAAAAGATCTAACTATCTGTCTCCCTGAAATGAGGCATGCCTTGGATGGGAAGGACATGAAGCCTCTGACAACATAGCTTCTAGCTTAGGATAACTGTGTAAACCTCTATCGTGGTAAAGCGCTGAGTGACTACATCGACCTTATCAAAGAAACAAAAAGCAAAACAGGATAGTTAGATAGTTGTGCTGTAGTTTGGGCTATCACTAGCTAAGCCTTCTGAATAGTAAATAAGTTCTCATGATGCTTTTGGAGGCTCAAATAGCCCATTCACATTTTTAATACAGCTTAGTCCAATGCAGGGTTGCCTATCCCAGCAATTAGCAGGTCACAGGCCGTGTACATCCTGGACAGGTTGACAGTCATTTGCAGGGCTGCTAAAAAAAGCCAAATTGGTCAAAACTGATATGGTCAGTTGAAGAAATTAACTAAGTGATGAGTTCCTACTGGTCCATACTTTACTGTTCAAGAAAACTGACCTTGTAAAGGATTTTCGGTGGAAAAAGGAAAGGGCAGAAAGAAGCAACTTCCAACTTTCATTTTTTCAAAATTATGAAAAAATATCACAATAAAGATTAACAATCTGATAAAAAAAAAGAAAACAATAGTTCTTGATAAAAGTTGTTTTTACCTGTAGTCATTGAAAATTGTCCACAAATAACAATAGATAACTGCCAAAGCATAAAAAGTGTTTTATATGTTAACTTATAACTATAACTTATAGGGTGTGCACCAACACTAAAACTACCATTTTGGGCCTTTAATATCTAACTTAAATTAGTGTTTTGTCTGTAAGCAATAGCTTAACATTAAGGTTAGAGATACACCTCCCAAAAAATGTGAGGAATAAACAGCTTATTTTACATTCAAAGTTTTGCATGTTCTGTCTCAAACTAAGTCGTAGGATGTCTGGATGTCGATTATGTATTAAAAAAATACATCTTTTAGCTTTCAGTAAACCAAATACATTATGTAAAAGGTTTTAATGTTGAGAATAACATATGCTTTGAACTGTTGACCAGGCTTATAATAACCAACAAAATGGGTTAAAGATAAGATCAAACGGTAGAGAGATCTTAACCCAAGTTGTCATGTAAAAAAATGTTGTCACTACCTGGAGGCACCGTAAAATATACCACTTAAAACTAAAGACATGACATTGATTTTAAAAGCAATCACAATGACAACAGGGAGTGTAACTCAGTTTGAAGATCATTGGTTTATTAATTAATTTGCACATCTGTTTTTCTTTTTTATATAAGCTTAGGTTTGATGCAAATACTAGGTCTCTAGCTAAAAGTGACCACCACAGAATACATCTGATCATAAAACTTGAACTCATTTAACGTCAGTGAGATTGTTGTATAGAATCTTTATTGTTTATTCATTGAAAGCATCCTGAAGTTTTCTTTTATCTGTTGGTTTAATGGGTTAACTATAAAAGACAAGAACAGCCTGCACTCCATTGTTAAAACTTGTTCCCAGATCATTGGAGTCAGACAAAGAGACAAATCTTCTCTCTGGGAGCTTCAGGTAGGGAGGAAAGCAAAGACCATAATCAGTGATCCTCACAGTGTGTTGTCTAATGAGTTTGCTTTGATGCTTCCAGGCTGGTGCTATCATGCTTCTCAGAAGACAACCAACAGGTATTTAAATGCCCTTTTATTTAGTACCTTTTACAGTTCTAAACTATAAGTAAACTAGACAATGGTTTCTGTCACTGTTGCTTTGTTCATAGCAAGGACATAATTTGGATTCCAAAGGTAGGGGGGCTGAAATAATCTTTCAGCTCACTGTGCTTTCTAGTTAATTCTTCTAGTTCACTTTTGCTACTTAAAGTGGCTCTATTATGCACATTTCAGGCTAAGTGTTTTAATATGCGTGTCCACAAGGGCATGAATAATATAGCATTTTCCCCAATCTCCTTTATTTACATCATATTGAGCCCCGCTGTAGGTCTCTGCTATAGACAAGCATAAAAGGGAATGTGCATGTTTCTGATTGGCCAACTGCCAGGAGTGGTTTATAGTCCGGTGGTTACAACAGCTCAGAAAAATTGAAAAAGCATAGACTGTAAAGATGTGCGAGCAAGGTGAAGTGATAGCGGGGACAGCCAATCACATAACAAATAGCAGAAGCAATGGAGGAGCTTGTGGGCGGTTTAAACTCAGTGAAATGGGCTTCAGCTTGTGCGGCTGTTTTCCGCTTGGTCCTTGTGCCTGAGCTGTCTCCATTTTCTGTGGCAAAATATTGTTTTTAGACAGTAAAAAGTGCAGGGAGCATGTCCCCCGTGTCCCCCTCAAGACTACGCTTGGATTTTGGGACTCTGGGTGGACTGGATCCTGTTTTAGTGGCACTGATCAACAATCTGAATATTTATTGGCCTACTGGACCTGCAAGAAGGCTATGTTTATTCCTACTTTTCCATATAAATAAGAAAATAAAACAGTGCTGATTCAGTGAGTGATATCTATATTGGAAGTCAAGATATACTTGATTAATTCCAGATTCATTTGTTGTTAAAATGTTTTTTTAATTTCAACTCAATAAATTCAGTAAAAAAAAACATGCTCTGCTCTCTCCCTCCCCCCATCCGCTCATCTCAGCACACAGCATTTGCCAAGCGCCTTAGTGCTGAGCTGCTCTCTTTTCAATACCACTGATTAAAAATGTCTGATGCATCAACACAACTAAGCTGATTACAGATTTAGTTTCCCTTAGCAAAGGTTTCCATAGAAAAGGAAAAGTGGGAAAGAAGTGAGCAATAACAAAGCGCACTGAGTCAAATGGGCTGAATTGTGTGTGTCTAATACCTGAATGTGTGTGTAAGGGAGCATGTACTTCTCTATTTGTGAATATCTGAGTGTATAACTGAATGTGAAGTCATTTTTAAGAAGCAAATTTGAGATGAAAAGATACTGTGCAAGCAAAAACAGTTGGTATTTGCCCAGGGAAAACTGAGAGCTGATCAAATTACTTGCTAAGACTAAAGAATGACAAATATTTCATCCATTGATCAGCTATTTTAATGACATCATTCTGTTTTGCTCCTCCACTTCTGGACAAATGCTCAGATTATAACCAGCTCCTATTCAAATCTTCTATCAGTGTCAACACTTTTAGTCATATTGAAAGCTTGCAACTTTCCCCATTTTTTTTGTACCTTGACAACTGCTGTGCTTCTCCTTTAAAGATTGCAGAATTTTGCTTGCAGTCTGTCAAACGCTTCTTCCCTTCTGCTTAAAGTTATAACACCAAGCATCAGTAAGCTCTCCCCTTAAGCTGTGGGGACCCAGGTGCCCACTCTTAACTTGAAGGACGACAGCTGTTTCTGATGGAAATAAACTTACCCATTTGAATAGATTTTGCAGTGGATCTAGTTAATGTTGGGGTAATACACATACATATTTTAGTTGCTGCTTCACATAGGGATTCGAAAATGGCAGATTAAAGCAAATAAGACTGTTCGAATGTTTTCAACAGAAACTGGACATAATCCGTTTGGTCTGGTCTGATGCAACCATTTTCAGTCATCACTAAACACAATTATTTAATGTGGGTGTTAGGCATTGATTCCTGTATTTTGGATATCAGTGTTTGTGACACTTGCCATTACCAGAAAGGCATTAAATGGATTACATAAAGGTTGCATTAGGTATGGCGGGTGAACATCAGTATTGCTGATATTGGCTTAAAAATACAAACAAGAAAATTAAGAATACCGTTAAAACATTATATAACATATAAAACATTACTAATGCACGATTTTACTTTGATACCACTATGTAGTATATAACCTGAGTCACTGTATTGTCTAGTTTGCCCAGGAATCAACAGAAGAAGAAGAAGCAACTGGGAGTTGTATATCAATAAATTATTGGCCAACAGCACATATAGACTGATAGAAATCAGTGAATAACTGTGAATAATCAGTGAATAATTACAACAATAGAAAAAACCTTTTGACAGGCAAACACTCCTTTCACAATATATATATATATATATATATATATATATCTATACATGCAAAGCCAGATTGTAACAGCTG
>JBAMHX010000010.1:21291507-21308810 GCA_037177515.1 Pseudomugil tenellus
CTCCTCACGCAGGTGATGTCATTTAGTCATCAGGGGCTCAGGGCGAGTGCTCAAGCTTTCGGTTTGGGATTGGGGGAATACAAAGTTCTCCACTGCACTGAGGGCTTAAGTAGGCTGGAGGACAGGTGTGACGTGTGGTTTAATGAGGAGAGATGGCAGGTGAAGTCCGATGAGCTACAGCAGATGAATTCTGGGAGATGAAGTCCTAGAACCGGCAACCAGAGCTCTGGTGAAGCAGAGCGTAGTGGTGCAGGAGGAGCATGCATGACAATCTGTCTGTTTAAAACATAAAAAGTTATGGATGGATTCTCATGAAAATTTCAGGATATATCCAAAATGGGAAGATGATCAAGTGATTAAATTTTAGAGGTGATCTGGATCACCGTCGAGGTTCCAGGATTGTTTTGAAGGAGTCTTTAACATTGCAACCTAGTCAATCATTTGATTGCAGCTGACACCATATCGTGTGTGACTGAGTAATATTTTGGAATGCAAGTCACAGTATGAGGGAAACTGAGATTGGAGGAGGTTTGCACTCTCTGAGTGCTTTTCCAGTTCATATCTGCAGTATATTTCCAGATTTTGTTTTAGGACCATTTTAAGCAAAACTTCACTTTTAATTGTGTTTAAGAATACTTATACAATCAGTAACACCCGTAAAATTATTATATTATATATACAATTTATTACATGGGTAACTGGATGTTTTAATTGGCATATGCATATTTGTTTTCAGTTGAAAACAGACTTCACTGTCTGTTATAGAGAGAAAGCAAAATACATGTGAAAATGAGAAAATGAAAAATGCAGTTCACTAGTTGCTCATACTCCAGGATGAAACATCAGAACTTCATGCTTTAAAAATGAAAGCAAAGCACCATTGGGTGGTACAGCAAAATGAATATTTTAATGAAAGAATATGTATTGGTTATGTTTGCCTGAAAATGAAGACGTTAGTTATAGAAATGAACTGCAAATAATTCAGCAGTCTTTCATTCTGAAGCTGCAATGTTGCATCACCATCCCATGGACTTGAAAATATCATTTATTGAGATACACTTTCAAAGCAATAAACCATATTTCATAACATATTAAATATGAACTTTAGAAAATACGTCTGTTCTAATCAAAAACACTTTCAGAGGTCCATGTATGATGGACATACAACTAAACCTACAAAGGTTTAGCTGCATGTCCATAATTATTGTATTTGTCATGTGTGAGAATGCGATTAAATCTTTCAGTGAAATGCTGAAATGTCAGGGTAGAAGTATAATCACATTTTCACATAACATGCATTGTCTGCACACCAAAATATTTCACTGAATGACTGTTTTTCCACACTCATTGTCAGTCCTTCAATCGTTGCATTATTAATTGTTTCCCCCTATCTGCTGACAAAGGCTTGATCTAGGTTTGCATCTCACCGTCCTGCCGGAGATGCACTCAATTTCCAATAAAAGTCTGCTGTCATTCTCAATATCCTGCTCAACAAGCAGACAGGCTGATGGGTGCAGTGATTACAGGAGCCAAATAAAGTGTCAGAGAAAGTTAACTTTTGAGATATGTCACCACAAAGAGATGCAGGAAGTGCACCTAATTTATATGTCAAAATTAAAGCTTAACTGAGCTGGATAATACGATCAAATACAATGTCTAGCTGAAGTTGCTGTAGTTGATGTTTTCAACACATTATTGTTTGTAATTATGCAACTCATCCTCTTAGTATTAGGTCCTGAGAAAATAAAAAATAACATTTTGCAAATGACCTAACTCGTAAAATTCAATCCATATTGTAACAAAAATTAATTAAATAAAGGTTTGCAATTTTTTTTATGAGTAGGTAATGAGAAAATGTTGTGAAAAAGCATGCCTTGGGTTCAGATTCAGATTCCAGCAGTTTCTTGGGTTCAGGCATTTAGATTGACTTGTTTCTTTTATTTACTGACTCAATTTAGAAGTTAATGCTACTCTGAGCCAGTCATTTAGGCAATTTAGGATAGTAACTGAGTTTAACAGAAGACCTGGAGCCTGTGCAAAACTAATTTAGGTTAATTTACTGTAAAATTAACATACAGACATTTCCCAAGGTTACTTAAACTGTACTTATGTACAGTACAGAGGACACAACAAATAGTAATCATTTTAATTAGTTACATCATTAATATTATCATTATCCTTATTATTATTATAATTGTTATTATTAATAATAATAATATTCTCTTTTTAATTTTATTTATATACAATTATTTTTTTAAGTGGTGCTGTATCAGACCGCAGCTGATATTTTTTTTCCTCACAAGATGTAGAAAAGCAAGAGCCAAAAAATAAAAACCTTAGAATTCTATAAGAAGTCTCTACTAGATAAGCCAATGTGCCCTTGAACCCCTTGATGTGTTATATTAGATCTCCATTCCCTCAAGGAACCACATGGTTTTTCTGAGGCAGATCAGAAATGTTTACCTGTCTCTCTGAAATCCTACATTGGATTGCTTTGCTGTTCATGCTTATATATTATTTTACACATATAGTTTGAGTACATAATAAATTAATTGACATAAAAGCATGCATTGTTTATTCTTCTCAAAAAATAAGAAGACCCTTTCCCCATCCAAAAGCCCTTGCAATATTAAAAAAGAGTCAGCAGTTGATGTTCACATCTGCTCCATGACCAGAGTAAGATGAACTGCATAAAGTTGACAGTGGCTTATCATCCCTGGCTTTATACATACACATACACCCATGGACGTAGTTTTGATTTCGAAAGTGGAGGGATATTTTTCAGAAAAGCAGTCTTTCAGATCAGTGTGTTTTCTAATGGTTATTCTAGTTTCCTAATGCTACTTTTAAGCATAAAATGGCTCTATTATGCATATTTTAGGGTAAAAAGTTTTTTTTTTTTTTTTGCGAGTCCACAAGAGCACGAATTAATATCACGTTCTTCACAAACTATTTTAGTTACATCACATTAAACCTCACTGTAGTTATCTGCTACAAACAAGCAGAAAGAGAATGCATGCTTCTGATTGGACAATGTCATGGGATCGCTGTTTAGTCAGAGAAACAGCGGAAGGACTAGTAAGCAGCAAACCTCTGTTACTCAGTCAATAATGTCAACACAAAACATGCAGCCATACATATTGTAACCCGAATCAGACCCACAAAGCCAAAGTGAACAGCTCATAGATGTAACAGGAAGTGTGTGTTCTAGCCTTCCAGTTAAAATCCCTACATTTTGAGAAACCCTACAATTCATAATTATGTGGCTACTCGGTTGTTTTTAGCCCGGTTCTTATGTTCCAGAAACCCTCCATTCATATCTATTGTTTCATGTGGTGGGAAAACACCTGGGTGTTTTTAGCCAGGTTGTTTGGCTCATAACATTTATCCATGTGCATGTTGTTTCATGTCACTTGTTTCACACACGCACACACCCACACACACACACACCCTCATACTATCAAAAAGTTTGCTGAGATGGGGGATGGTTTTTTTTGGTTAATTGGTTTTACTTACAGCTTGTGTCTCAGGATTAGAAAGGTCCTCCAGATCCTCCTGTTAGCAAATCCCTCGCCATGGCCCAAATTCATCCAGCAGTCTGCAGTGAAGTACCGTCACAAATATAAATATTGTCCAAAAGCTTTGGCTGACTCCCAAAAGAATCATTCCATTGCTCTCGAGTTGTTGTTTTCTTCTGGAATATAAAATTGTAGCTGTCTCTCACACCAGAAGCAACATTTCCTTTGAGACATGTTGTGATTGGAAACATCGCAATGTCCCAAAAAGTTTTAGTATCTTCCATGTTACACTGAGCAGTGAAGATGTGTGGTTATTGTCTCATGAATGTGCAAAACCAACAGAAGTTTACCTGGCCACTGGCGCCGATTAGCTTACACCGGCAGGCATCAGGGTTCCCAGTTCATGCAACAGAAACAAGTTATAGCCCCACTGAAACCAACCCAAATAAAGCCCATCATGTTCCTCAGTGCACTATATATATATATATATATATATATATATATTGTGTGTGTGTGTTGCCTATGTGTATTTAAAATGTTTAAAAGTGCATTTTTAAAAGCAAATACATATGCTGTGTTCAGTATCAATAAGAAAAACAGTCAACATTTTAATGTTTATTAAACTGCCATTTTCAACTAAAATGGATCAAAGACAATGCATATACAGTATTCATAAGAATTTGCAAATAGTAAATGTCAGTATGAAAAACTTTATGTAACTTCTTAAGTTTGATTTAGGAAAGTACATATTTATTGTACATAAGCAACAACATATAGACAGTTGATGCTGCACTGTATAGAGGAAGAACACCAGCAATTACTGGGATTGGCCAGCGTGGTCACTAAGGAAACGGGTTTTGTGGATCATCCAAAAAATTACTATATGATCCTTTCACATAAATGGAGAAAGATTCAGGAAGGATTCATACAAGGATTAAAGTAAGCCCACAAAAGTAACCACTCTTTTGAAAAGAAGCCCAAAATACCACATCCACTGTACTACTGTATAATATTTACAAGCGACTTCTTAAAAACTAAGCCCAAAGTTGCTCATTATAAGTGGATCTGGCAACACTGGACTCCAGCGATAACCCACAGACTAAAGCAGGAAGGCAGTGGAGTGAGCATTTAGATATCATTTTTATCATTTAGATTTAACATTTAGTATTTAAATATAATATTCAGCATTTACATTAAAATTTAAAATTAATATTTAATGTATAACATTTAGATTTAGACTATATATTTAGAGTAAATGTTATATCTGACATCTTTAAATGTGTATGTGAAAGTGTGTATATATTAAAAAAATGTTGAACGGAAAGTACTAAATATAAGAAAAGTGAGATAAATAAGGAAAACATGTCAGCAATGAATGTAATACTGAATTTTTACATTTGGCACCCCATAACTTACAGTTTCTATTCTGTGTGATACTGTAGATGTGGAGGAGGAATCAAAAGCAATATCAGACACATCTATTAAAATAAATAAAACTGTTTAAATAAACGGGAAATGTTGCTTCCCTGATATTGATCAATGTCACTGGTAAAATGTGCATATAGTTTGCAGAAGTGACCAGAGTTTTGTGTCTGTTGCTAATCTGATGAGAAGTTTTTCTTCGTCTAATTAATATGCTCAATACAAACTTTTATCTTATCTTAGCTTTTTCAACATTCATAAAACAGTCAGTTGAAACGCTAACTGAAAACTTGCATTAAGTAAATACATTATTAACTGACCGATTTGTGATTTTCTGTTGCATATCTAGCTGGAAGGCAGAGTGTAGTAAAACTGCGGTTTTTATAAAGATAACAGAGCGTCGTAGCTTTAGCTCGTACACCTCTGTTTGCTGGTCAAGCACCATTAGCGCCGGGTTAGCTTGCTTGGTGATCTGTGAGCCACAGGCAGTTCGAAATTTGATGACTGAGCCCTCCCAGCTCCACTTTTTTACCCATTTTTGGCGACGGTAGGACCCGCTTATGGGCTTCAATTCAGCTCTTCAGAAACCTATCGGTGACATACGTGGTGTTCAGTAATTATATACAGTCTATGAAATTGACCCATTTGGGTCCGGTTGACCTCGGTAAGTGTAGCCTGGGTCAGATTGACTCGGTAAGTGAAAAAAGCACAAAAAAGTAATTAATGATAATGATGATAATCATAACAAAAGAAAAACAAACCTTTGAGCACTTTTTATTCATCAATGATGCATCAGAATACAGGAAAAAGAAAGGTCCTGTATTCTGAACACAGCACAAGGGTTAATATCCTCCAAAGTTCATATTAGCATAACAGTAAGCTTTATCTTTTTTTTCATAAGTTTTGAAAGTTTGTTGATAATTTTAAGTGTAAACGCTAAACTTTAAAATTAGTTAACTGTAATCGAACAGAATTGGAGTACCAAAACTAATCTGAATACTTGGAAATGTAAAAGGCTCCCAATTTACTAACACTTTCTTATCCATTTGCATGACCTCTAATTGGTTAGTGTTCTATTTTTATGAAGGAATTCTCTGACACATATTATTGATTCCACATATATTATTTTGCACTGTAAAAAGATTTATATTCATGGGGACAGACCATGAATCATTTTTATGTGTCTGTGCGTGTTTGTGTGCAATGAAATTGGAACCAAATTAGAAAGTAACCTTTCTTAATACGGATGCACCCACATACCAAAAGACACACATCACTACACAGCAAGTGATGCATTAAAAGTAAGAATCATGCTGCAGCTCGACACTTACAATAAATTTCCTTTCAACAGAGCCACAAATGGAACTTTAGAAGTGATCAGCGTTTTGCTGCCCAGCTGAAACAAATTAGAAAAGACCATAAATAATCATGCAGCTCCATCTCAAAGGGTAATTATTGAGAAATGGTATGCTACTTTGCTTCTAGCCAGAAAAACAGGGCAAAAGAAGGTGGATGGTGTGTGGTGGTGTAAGTGTGTGTGGGTGTTTTTATGTGTGGAATGTGCTTCAGAGTGCAAATGGAGCAACATTTTTAATGGGGGCTATGGCATAAAAAAGAGGACAGACAGACATTAAATGAGTAGTTATATTAATAAACATGCTGTGGTAATAGGGACAGATGGGAGGAGAGGAGGAAGACCTAGAAGAGGAAGAGAATTAAGAGCACCTCTCTTTGTTGTGAAGACAATGTGTTTATTAATTGGGATCCACAGTTCAGTAAGAAAAAAAAAGTAGAGGTCATTTGTTGGTCACTAAGGTATTTTGGCAGCTTAACACAACAATAAAAGACCCACACTTGTAATTCATAAAACTGCTTTATTTATTTATTTTTTAAGTTTGTCTTCAAATGATAAGTTACACATTTGTAATATAAATCTGTAAATTTTGCAGGTTTGCAGTTTTACGTGAATGTTGGTCTTCGGTCATTTGGACTCAGTCCATCTATGTATCCATGTATCCAACCAGAAGTGTGAGCATATCCTGAGTAAATGTTTGACTCTCACTCGTGTTCTAGCACTCCTTACATTTGATAGTGTCTGCAAAAAGATTCTGACAGGAAAACTTAAACATGTCCATACAATTTAAGTCTGCCTGTATTTAAGAACCAGGTTAAAAGGTCAGCCTCATTAACTTCAAATATAAATGGAAGTGGAGTTCTAGCATTCGTCCAGTTTCAGAAAATATTGGCAAGTCGAATTGCAATAAGTTTGTTAAGTTATAAGTTTTGCAGATTCAGTCCTTCATTCTCACTTCTAATAGAAAACAAGTGAAATGAACTGGGACCTGCACGACACTGTGACCTCACAGCAAGAAGGTCACTGATATGATCCTTGACTGGGAGGAGGTCTGAACAGTGGTCTTTTTTGTGTGGAATTTGCATGTTCTCCCATTTATTTCTGGGTTCTCTCAGGGTACTCCGTCTTCCTTCCTCTGTGTCATTGCATGTTAGGCTAATTGATCACTTAAAGAATTATACCTAGAAGTGAGTGTGAGTGGTAGTTTGTCTCTGCGTGTTGGCCTTTTGATGGACTGGCAGCTTGTCCAGGATGTACTTTGCCTCTCCCCTTCTGATTGCAGGGTTAGACTCCGGCTTCCCGGTGACCCTGAACTGCCTTAGGCAGTATTGAAAAGGAATGAATGAAAAGAACTGAACTTTAAACAAGCTCAAAAGAAGCATGAATTTGCACAACTATAGTTTTTTTTAATATCTACTATTTCAAAAGTCTAAAACTCTGCCTTAACATTTACACTTCTGGTCATTTGCCGGCATTGCCATCTAGGCAGAGTGCCTCATCAATCCCTCTGCTTAGTAGGTCACGGCTGTGGACAGTTGTGGCAGAGAGACCTTGGATCTCAGTCAGATTACACGGATAACCTCTCATCCCCACAGTGTCGAGTAAAGTCAGTAAATAAATCCGAAAGGAAAAATCCTTCAGAGAAATCGAATGACTGCGTGTCCAACTCTGATTATGTGTTATGCATGAAAGTAGACCAGTTTTTTTTTTTTTTCACGCATTCCAACTTATAGGACTGTATAATGTTTCACTTTAGGTACAAAACCTAATAGGTACTGGGGAGATAGTGAGGAAGTAATGGGTGGTTCCTCAGTATGTACTGGGCAGGATGTTTCATTTTACTCAAAGAAATAAACAAAAAGCTTTTCAGCAAGGCAGTTAGTTGTTATTTAAGAAGTATCGGTCAAATAAAGTCAAGATGACGCGAATACCCGAATATTGAATTGCTTAAGCCTTACATCCTTACTGGTTTTCCAAAAGTCAGTATCCAATTACATGCATAACTACTGTGATGGACTTGTGACCTGTCCAGAACGTACGGTGCTTCTGGCCTGACGATTGCTGGGATTGGCTCAAGCTTCCCTGCAACCCTGAATTGAATGAAGTGGTGTGGAAATGAATGAATTGCTATGAAACAGGTTTGTGACAACTGGAAGCTGTTTGCTGACTAATTCAAAGTAAATCCAGAATTCACCGGGATCATTTTGCTGATAACTGACCAGCAGACCACTATTAAGCCTGACGTGTGGGTTCATTTGGATCCCTCTTAATGAGCTGGCAGATGTGGCTGGGGAGAGGGAAGTTTGGGCATGCCTACTTAGGCTGCTGCCTCCACAATCCAACCCTGGATAAGCAGAAGAAGACAGTACAGTACGGTGTGTGTGGGTTCACCTACTGGTCCATTAGCTCCTGATTAGTTCCTTCATAACTAAGCAATTTTTGTCCACCATTAGTTCCCGATTAGTTCCTTTCTATAAAAATTTGGTGTACCATTAGTCCTTAATTAGTCCCTTAATAACTCCTTTGTACCTCCTCAGTAACTTTGCAAGTAACTACACAAGTAACTACACAAATTTTATAAAGTGTTACTGGCGCCTTTTGTTTAGTCTTTTAGTCTCTCTTTTATTCTGTCACATGCTATATATAAGTGACTCCTTCACGGCCACCACATTCTACTGTTAGCAGTTCTTGTTACAAAGTAACAGGCACGGATACTGAAAATGCACATTCCTGAGTAAGCACTGACAGTGAGCACTGACATCAGTGCAACAAGCTCTGTCTCTATGATATCCCATGAGGCTTCAGGCATATTGCTGACATACTCACTTCAGATTAGTTTGCATCCACCCACATGCAATTAGTATCATGTTGGTTGAAAATACAACCAATGAACTATGTCAAACATCTTATTAAAATACTTTATTTCTTAATGTATCCATTGTTCTTTAGTACTGTGTTCTATTTAGGGTGAATTATTAGAAAACGAATCTGTTGTGTATTAATGGGTGGATGAATGTGGACGAGTGGATCTGGTTCGGAGTATCTGGTTGCAGTCGTCGTCTGGTAGCTTCTGAGGTGGTCCCCTCCCCCACCCCCCACCCATTGCCCTGGACTGGACTAAACTGTCATAGAAATGGAAGGATGCATACATTGAGTGCATGAATGGATTAATTTGGAGGATTTCTTTTAGTATGATCTTACCATTATTAGCAATTTTGTCATGTTTGCATTTAACATTTGTTTGAATTAGACCTATATCCATTTGGAGAGTGGATCCTCCTAAACATTAAAACTGTGAACTGGATAACTCATTGGCACTGTTGCCTGTTGTCATTTATTCTTATGATCTCTGCAAAAATTCATTTTACAGGATTATATTCATTATCTGAAGACCAGAGAATTTCCATTCTGAATTAGTCACAAGTGAATAAATGTGACGTGGTAAGTTACCTCGCAAACCTCTATTAGATTAAGCAGGATGGGAAATAAATAAATGATACTAATGCTTTCTTATTTCCATTTTTGTTACAGTTTCTATTATCACAGTTACTGTTTTAGCTTATTTAGGTTTACTTTTTTGGTGATTTATTTATCTATTTTTTAGTTTTTTGTAAAGAGGTGATTTTAATATTTGTTTTTATTCTCCGTTTGTGTTAATCTTTGTATAACATTGTTTACATTGATTCAGATTACTCAATATATAAATACAATTTTTTTAGTCAATGAGATACACACGTTTGGCATATGAATAAGCTTTTCTTCAAGTACAGAATGAACAATTCAGCTCCAAACTAAAGCAAAAGACTTATAAAAGAAAGATTAACACTTTCATACACCGGGTCATTTCATTGGGAAACTAAGTGTTTTCAGACTTATATCTTGAATGGATCACTAAATAACTGATAAGATAGTATTGGTCAGAACCACAAAAAATGGATTCAAATAATCAGCAAAAAGATAGCGTTACAACAATTTGGCAAACAAACTGAAGCCAAAGTAGTCCTGGGGAAAAAAATGTGAGAAAGCTTTTTTCTTTATTGCTTTTTATTGTTGTCATGCAAGGTTATCTCTCAAACATACATGTCTACACAATAGCAACTTATTCTCACAACCTGAGGTTTGTGATACATAAATGTAGCTCCATGATAGCAGATGTGGATGTGTATCTAGCTGTTTTTATCCTAGTGGGACTTCTGTAACAACAAAATTGTCAGATGTGATAAGGCTGAAAGTCTGTCACACTGTAAAAAAACAGACAAAAAAAACCCCCCAACTTTTATAATGGATTATCTTTCACAAAACAACATCTGCTGATTTTTATGTTTGGATGCAGCTGTTTTTTTAGAAATCATGATAGTGACAGTGTCCCCTGGCTGAACTAAAACATGATGCAGCTAGACCAGGATAAAGGACAATATACTCTGACCTCCTTTCTTGCTATGAAATATTTCATATGTGTAAACCAACAGCCTTCTGTGGGATAATCTGCTTTCTCTGGAGTGACTATTTGAAACTACTACTAAATCAGTGATAACTGTAACTGTAACTGTAACACTCATTTTTGCTTCACTCAGTGAGAGAGATTCCCTATTTATTGATTGCTGTATGTCATGCGATTACATTGTAGTTTGTAATGTGCTGATCTGGAAACCAATTAAAATATATATTTTTTAATTTTATCTTTAAAGCTTTTTTTTGTTTTTCTGAATATGGCTTACCTTCAAAATCTGATTTTAAGCGCGTTTGGTCTGGATTTAGATTACATTTCTCCATATGGATCTGATGATGAAAAAGCCACGTATGTCTGATAGAAGCTGAAATCAGATTTGTCTGGTTGTTGAAAAGCAGATGATGATGATGCTTTTAATAAATCTCACAAAGCCTGTAGGAGTGTGTGTAAACCAACATTTTTTCACAAAAGCTCCATTACTTTGAGCTAAGTGTACAAATTTAAAAGCCAGCAGAGTGAATATACGGGTACATGTGTGTGTTATCCCATTTGCTCTCTTACATGAGCATGAACAGAAGATCAATATGACTCAGAGTCTAAAATCTTAAGATGATTTCCATGCTTGCCAGAGGGAGTTCAGGCTGTTTGAGCAGGATCCCTTGTGGTCAGTGAAGCCATGAAGCCTTGTTGATGCCGCATTGACACTAGTAAAGTGTGACTCCATTTATTTTCTATATCGCTTCAGGGTTTTTTATATTGACTTTTACATTGGTGAAATATTGCAAACGTTCTGATTTAGCTCTTGAAATTCTTACTGGTATTGGTATCATATTGTAAGCCTGAATGTCTGACAGGAATGTTTTAGAAAGCAAAATCAACTACATTGACAGGGAGTTGCCGAGGTAAGATACAAGCTACATGGTGTAGGACTGCATGCTTTTTGTTCAGATCATTTCCTAACAGCCTGAAGAAAACTCATCTATGCTCCTAGCAGCTCAGATTAATTCTGTCACACCTTTGTCCTGCAGAGATGGACTTCTGTTCTCCCTGCCCAAGTTTTGTAGACACACTCACAGAATAATCTCCTGCACAATGATTTCACACCCTGATTGTTTTCTTTCATTCTCTCTTTCATTTGCTTGCATCACTACTCCACTCAATCTTCAATGTGTCACTCACTGAAACATTAACTTCCTCTCTTACAAACTGGACAAAGACTAATTATTTCACAAGTGTCTTTTCCTTTATCTCTGTTTTTTACTCACATATATGCACACACATACACAACCCCTTTCCCATTCCATCCCTCTGGTTGTTGTCACTCTGCTCATGAATATTCATTTAAGACCCTGCAGCTTATTGTCAGTGTTTATTGCATTGCCATGACTTTCTCTCCTTTTGTGTCCCACTTGAGTTTGCATACCTAATTTATACACACACACTCTCCCTCTTGCTCACACGCATGTAGAACATAGAACTTTGTCTCAGTAGCTGCATTTTCATTACAGTTTTTTGCAAAATAAAAACGATATTTGTAAAGTTTCAACAAACAACAGTTTGGGATTTCAGGTGTTTCCATTGACCAGTGTTTAGCGCCTAAGCCACAGTTTTAATAAAATCTCATTTGCTGCAATAGATGTACGAAAAATTCGCCTCACACAATATAACTACATAGCATTATTTTGGACTTTTCTACTCATTTTACACAGCTTTTTGAAGCCATTCTCCCTCATTTCAATTTCTAATTCATTGTAAAATTCTGCCTTTCCTAATTATCTGCTCTATACCGTGTCATCTTAGCTGGTCACATGAATTGCTACGTCACGTCCGGGAACATGCAAAAAGAGAAAAAGGGTTTCCATTACAATTTGCAAAAAACGTCTATTTTGTAACATCTGAAAAACCAAAGAGGTCCTACCTGCAGACCTCCACTGTGAGGTTGCTTCTGGTGCAGGGTGCACTTGCAAAACAGAACTGTATCTGCCAACAGTGTATTACCACAACTCCCTGTTGCTGTCTCGATCATTTTAAATTATAGTAAGAACTTTGATGTAAACATTTTTTTTTAAATGCACAGACAAACCAGCAGATGGTATGTTATTAGCTTGGTTACCATCTGGATCATACTACAAATGACAAGACCGACCTGTCGTTGCCGACAGGATGTTACATGCATACTTTATTACTCCGGAACTGTATAAGAGAACGTAAAAATTCAAAAACTGCTTGAAAGTGGAAAAAATATACCTCTTTGCCTGTATAGTAGTCATTGCAGTAGACCTCCGCACTATGACCGTCCAGTCACAATGTGGATTCAAAAGTATGTTGCACATTTGTATTATGAGCTTATTTTACCGTAACTCCTGAAGCATTTGCACAATACAAATAGTAGTTGTAACAATTCTCGATTTTAATCAGTCAAGTTTTTTTTCAATAATATTATTATCAATTATTATTAAAAAACCTAAATAAAACAAAAATAAACAACTATTGTTAAACTGACTGCTACGTCCATTTTACCACTTACCCTCTACCTTTCATATAACCTTTCTTTTTTTGTCTCTCTTTATCCACCACAAAGTTTCCAACAAATATTTAACATTGCAAAAATGCAAAAAAATATCAGGCTAAAAAAGGACTTGTAAAATTCTTATCAATAATAAAAGCAAGAGAAAACTACGAAAAAAAAAAAACACAATAAAGAAAATTCTAATGCGTCTGCCATGGCTTAGAGGTTTTGTGTTATTAGTTCTGGTTTCCTGTTTTATTTTGTAATTTTCCTTGTGTTTTCTGTCTAGCTTTCCTGTTTGTTAATTCACCAGAGGCTTGTACTATGAAGCTGTATTTTTGCTAATCGGGGTAACTTCAGGAATTACTTCTGGCTATTCTGTATCAAGAAGTTGGCTTACCTTTGACGAGCTGTATCACCACAGCAACAAATGCTGAATGGCTAACCTACTCCAGAGCAGGTTATGTTCTGGGATAAGAGATTACAGAGTATAAAAGCGCCACATCTGACCAATCAGATCTCATAAAATAAATGTTTTAGCGAATCCTGTTGATGTTAGTGCACGGATAGAGAGAGAAGCGCTTAGGAGTGAAAGAGTCTTCAGGGACAGATCCAACCTGTTGGATGCTCCAGATGACATGCTGTACCAAAGGTCCAGATTTTCATCATATAGGTTGAGATACATATGTCAGCTGTTGGAGCCTCTGTATCAAATATGACACATCGTAGTTGGGTGTTTAATGTCCTGCAGACAGTGTGCATCAAATTGAGGTTTTTTTTTTTTTTTTTGCCACCGGTAGGCTAATCAATCTGTCAAATTGATCAGGAGTACAAGCCTGAGTGGGAGGATCACCCCCTGTCATTTTGGTATTATTTTCTTTTTCCTGTGGGCTCCGAACAGTAGCCTATCAGATGAATCGTGCTTATTTGATCCATACCACAGATAGAATAATAAAGCCTTGTCACTGACCCTTCTGAATGATATTTTTGTTTGTTCTTTACTTGCTCCCTAATCCTTTTAGCTCCACTGGAGCTACTTCTGAATTGGACGTTAATAAAAGTGATATTTCTTTTCACACATGACATAAGTACAGAACCACTGGGTTATGAAATGCACATCTATCCTGTATTCATGGTGGAGGATTTGACACATACAACCAGCTCACATGGAACCGGATCCACAACATTTAAACAACTGGTAAATATGGCGTAGATAAAGCATTCCTAGAAATGTTTGTACTGTAATACAGTGATCTGAGTGTTGTCAGTTTATATTGTCCCATTAATTAATATTGGATGATCTGACAAACGTCTGCATTAACGGAGTCGCAAATTTCTGCCAGCATTCCTTCCTGCTTTTGTTACAGGAACTTTTGCTTTTTGCCCGAATTATATTATTAAATTCCTCGTATTGGGAGATTGATACTCTCCTCTTCCATTGCAAAATACGCTACTCTGGGTTTGTCCATGTTTACGTTTGGTCAGAACCACCGATCACCACCCCTTTTATGTGAACGGCACAGTGGAAATGTCTGGATTGAGTTAGTGATTTGCTAACCAGCTTCGTAGAACAGCTTATCCCACTTCCTCAAAGTTTGGCTAGGTCAAGCCTGAGAATTGAGGTAAGTCAGGTGTTAATCACGCTTCGTAGTACAGGCCTCTGGTTTCATTTAGCTCGTTCATTCCACCTGTGTCTTGTTTGTTATCTCTGTATTATTATATTTATTACTTGGTTTCAGTTCACATTTATCAGGTCATTCTTCTAGCATTTTGCATCCATGTATTGTTTTGTCAAGTTGCGTCAAGTTAAGTTTATATTAAGCATCTTTTTCTGCGTTCTCACAATGTCTCCTGTTCTGCTCTTGGGTCCTCACAACTACGTCCTGAGAGCTTCATGTGGTTAGAATAATAACCTTTTCCCTAATAACATTTTGCCCTGGTCAGCTAAAATACTTTTCACCTAAATACCATAATCTTTTTCTACCACTGTAACCCTACTTATTACTTTATTGGGCTGAAAATACACAAAGAAATGTATTACTGAAACAACCTGCAAATGCCACTTTATAAAGTATCCTGTCTGGTTATAGTTAAGTAATGTTAAACAGAAACAGAGAAAGCTTAGATCTGATCTTTCCAATAAAGCTGACAGCAGCTCTAGGTGACCTTGTTGTTTTGTTATAGTGCTGTGAAAGTTATCTGATCATGCACACATACACACACACGCACGCACGCACGCACACACACACACACACACACAGCCAATGCTATGGGAGGGTTCCAGTGGGCAATGTCTGCCTATTCAGCAAGGCTTATGCCGCTAAGCTAGGGGTGTATCCCGAAACTTCCCCAATCGTCCTATTCCCCAATCCTGAAATAGAAACATTACAATAATATAAATAAAATAATATGTTTAGTCACAAAACTACGACTGGTGTCAAAACTTTGAACCAGCCCGGTATGGCATCAGGACCTGAGGTCATGAATTTTCATTTGCACTTGATTTGAGGTCCATGAGAGAAATAGTTCCAGAGATATAGCCAAAAATTGGATTTTTTGTGCATAAAGCACCACATGTTGGGGAAACCACAAATTCAAATATTATTAAATTCAGTACAGGTCGCCTCTGAGGTCATAACCTTTTATTAGCACTTGATTTGTAGTCAGTGAGAGAAATAGTTCCAGAGATATAGTCAAAATAGTATCTTTTGTGCATAAAGTGCCACCTGGCTGAGAAGATTTGAGCCAAGTTACCCCTTGGGGACCTAAACAGGTATACTGGGCATCAAAATCCAATTGTAAAAAAATGTTCGAGTTATTGTGCTCACACAGAGGATTTCCGACAGCAGGGGATGCAGCTGCGGACGCGGCGAGACCATAATATCCTTAACACGCTGTGTTTGGGCGTATACATATGTGCTGTGCTAAGAATTTGTGTTGTTTTTGGTAAACTTTGATCCATGGGTCAGAACACAGCCTTCACATTGCTATTTAGGTTCTTTGATTAACTGATACTAGTCTTACACAATCTGTTATTTTGTTACAAGTTGTGTCATTGTTACTAGTAAACAGACCAGCCATATCTGTAGCGTAGCTTACGATTGGATGTGTGCGAAGCAACAGATCAGAGACTGTAGAAAAAAATGTGGTAAAGTTTAACAGTAAATGTTCCTATACAGGTTACACTTGTTTTGGCTACCTAGTACTAGACAAAAAAGGTCTGGGGCTATGCCCTGGGAAAAGTAGCTGACACTGGTGTTCCTTTTTTATTGTGTCTGTATCCAGTGTTTTCACTGATTTGAACATAGCACCAAATGGGACAAATACTAGACTACTAAACTGGCACACACTTGCAGCACTTGAATCTCAAAGCCTACCCACATGCTGAGGTGTATTGCTCATTTCACAAATTATCTTTACAATTTACTCACCTTTACAACAAGGTATAATCAGAATTTCCAATGATGTACAATGCAACACCAGTTGATGTAATAAAAAGTTAAAATAATCAACAAAAAACAAACTTCTACAATGACTTTATGACATTTAAAAAGTGATAACTATATTTGTACATCTTCACAAAGGTCTTTGCTTGTTTTCGTCCTGTAGTCAAAAGCATGGTAAAAAGAAATGCAAAAACATATGTTGTCTTTTAATGTAAAGTTATTGAAAACAGCTCTGCAGAAACTGCATGAGTGAGGCTGTCCCTCCATCTGCACAAGAATGTTTTTGTCACATTTCCAACAATAGCAACATTTCACATTGACCTCTATGTTCACTGATTTTTCAGCTTCCCTGTAATTTTCTTGTTTTTCATTGCTCATTGAGGATTATTATGTAAATGACTCTTGCCTTTCATCTCTGGGACACCTCTGGGATTTTAGGAATGACCTTTGCAATGGAAATCACCTCGGTGCCTGCTCAGCTATGTGAAACAGCTGTACAAGTGTACATAATAAGGATTCCGAATGATGTCTACATCCATTACAATACTAAAATTCTTACAAATGCTCTGACAAATATATACATATATATATATACACACACACA
>JBAMHX010000010.1:21327813-21340142 GCA_037177515.1 Pseudomugil tenellus
TTGTTTCTTTTGGCCAGAGCGGGGGAAACATTTGTCGCGTATTTTTGAGAGGTTTTCAAGGTGTTGGGGTGTGTGGGGTGCCAAGGTGGCGCGCATATATATATATATATGGCTCATATATATATATATATATATAGTGTGAATGTTGTTTTATGTGTGATATAAAACTGTTGATTTTTATATTCAGGACTTAATCCTGTCTACAGTAAATGGAGTTCTTTCAGGCAGTCACTTTGAAAGGCTCATGGGCAAGTAGGTATACCAGCATAGACACTGACAGTCATGAAAGAAGGCCAAACAGCCAGGCCATGAGGAGAGAGACTGGCATGCAGGCAGGTGGCCTGGGTGGTAGGCAGCCAGGTGAGGATGTAAGTGAACAGGAAGAAAGGCAGGTTAGTGACACCTTGGTTACACTGACTCAAGCACTCAGGCAGACTGACAGCAGGATTGACAGAAAGAGAGACAGAAGATAGAGAATTATTTCACTGTGCTTTTCACCATCCCCTGGGGTCCACAAAGGACCTGGACTAGTGCAATGAAGAAAGTCACAGAAAGTCCTGATGACAAGCAGAGGAACATTAATGGTGGGTTTAAGAAGATGTTTGCAAAAGGAGAAAAAGTTTTTAAAGGAGGTATTTTTCAACTCTCACTTTTCTTTTAAGTGCAATAATCAATAAATTACACTTTTTAAAGTAATTTTATATATAAGTCATGAGCTTAACAAAAGTGTCAATCAACTATGCACAATGCATTGGTCTGACAATAAATGCGCCAGTTCTGGATATCCCTCCTCTTTTAGACTAAAGGATTGTTATATGCCTACAATTGTCACATCCCAACATATTGCATTATCTGAAATTATTATAAATGCTTCCAAATGTAAAAAAAATAAATAAAATAAAAAATCAATCGCAAGAAAACAAATGACCATTAATGCACATGTTTCCATTTAACAATCTGCATATTGACTTTTTGGTTGACCTTTTTGGTTCTTCATTAACTGACAGGATGAGTGTAAATATAACATGGTTCTAAATTTTCATGATGATTATTTGATTTGAACATTTGAAGCTGTAGTGTGTCAGCATTCCCGGGCTTTATCTTCCCTTATGGTTCCAGTTCTGTTTGCTATATGTGATGACAGAGTTGTGACTGATGTGTCTTTATCCTGTAGTGCTGACCTTAAAATGCCAGTGATAACTGAGTTGACTTTAATATCTCTTGTCATGTCCAGACAGCTTACTCACTCATTTTGACTTTGACTTTAACATTGCAATGACACAATTGGAAATCTCATAATTTAATGTAGATAAAACTCTTGAATCAACTAAGAAACTTTGTCATTGTTTGACAGTGTATAAAATCTTACATATACCCTTTAAAAACATAATAACTGAACTTAATCAGAAAACTTTATAAATTAGCAGAGAAAGAGAGAATACAGAGCAAGCTATGATTTAACCCTGAAGAAACCACTGGGTTAAATTTGGCCGCTGTGTTTGTACATTTGAAATCCAGTCACGGTCAAATTTGACCCTGTGGGTTTTCCAGGGTTTATTTTATATTGATGCCCTTCTATCTATTGAATTCACAATATTTGATTAATGAAAAAGATGCAGTTTTTATCAGATTTTGTTATACTAATTAGAGTTAGGAACAATAGGATCCTACATCTGTATCAGGCTCTCAAATCTACATAATTTATGGCTTAGATATTGGGCTGAATTTCCCAATCCACCTCAATGACCCAAACAGAACTTTAGTGGGACCATGTTTCTAAACATCATTAAGGTTTAGGCCTAACAAAATATGTAGCAGAATCAGTTGATTAAATATTTCCATTAGAATGTCTATATGTACATATAATTTTCCTGCAAATTTCTAGTTCAGATACAGCATAACTGAACACTTGCATTCACACGCCTTTAGCATGTGACTATTTTGGATATAGTTTAGTCTGAAAACAGAAAAAGCTATACAGCGAATTGAAATAGAGCCAAGGTGAAATATTGTCTGACTAAGGAGTGCAGGGAAAACAGTGCTAGATACAATCAGTGAAGCATTCAAGTAGAGCGCTAAACTTCCAAAATCATTAATCTAGACAGTCAGTCTCAATCCATGATGCTTTTAATTCCATATTGTTAATTCTGAATTAACTAATTCTGAATTAAATTCATAAAGCTTTGATTTTACATGTAAATTTTAATTACAACTAAAAGGTTTACATGGCATCAAGTTTATTCTCATCTCTTAATTCTGACGTGATGGCGAAATGACGTAATTACGCAGCAAATCTCTTCCTGTTTTTAGCCTTAGCGGCTACATGGAAAACAATCTAATATAAACTGTTTTAGCTTCAATTTTGATTCAATTTTTTGAAGTACTAGCTTGTCACAAGTATAAGACTTCAATACATTGAGCAGCTGAGAAGGAGAAGAAAAGTAGACGGACCAAATATATCAAAGATGGGAGGCAAACTTTTTTTTTAAAAAACTTTATGGCATTTACCAAACAAGATGTCAGGCAGAAGACTGTGCATGTGTGTTATTATAATGGGAGAAGGTAAGCATCTGGAGAATGACCAGATTTAACCGTAAGAGGAATTAAGTGTTTACATTAGACAGGAGTTATTTAATTCCGTTTTAAAATGAGAATAAACCAACCAGTTTATTCAGAATAAGTTTAATTCCGAATTAACAGTTCCGCTCGGAAGTAGGTGTTCACATGGTTACTTTTTGTCTGTTTAAAGTAAAATGAACTTTTATTTGGAATTAAAAGTCCCATGCACAATATAATATTGTAAGCCTGTGCGGCAATGTGACTCACATCATGGCCATAAAGGAAAAAATGGTAATCTCCAGTTTGCCTCATTTTGCTCATATATTGCAGCTTGTTGAGCACGACTGGATTTTTCACTAAATACAATTCTAGTAGAGATTCCACACAAAGTTTTTTAAATGAATACCCTGTAAATTATGACTTAGACCACATATCCCAGCAACAAAATTGGACATTTTTCACATCTGCAAGAATGTAAAATGGAGGAGTTGTACCAAGTCGTATAGCCTGTTGAGCAGAATATGGACTTTCATCATTTTATGATCCTCACATTCATTCTTCTTATTTAGGAGCAGTTGTATGTCGCATGACACTTGTCAAACTCAAAGCGATCAATGTCCATTTCTTGTTGCATCACTCAAAAGTATAAATTTCAGCTGGTGCTCTCATTAGCCCCAATCTGTAGTTTTTACTTTAGTCCTTTTTCAGTGTGACAGACTATGCAGTCCATGTCCTGTGAGCTGAATGAAGGGTTTGTACTGGCCTCACGTCAGCCTGTGACAGTGGCTGACAAGATGAAGGGGTGAATGATGGCTTTTCATGAGGAAGAATGGCAGTTTTACAGACCACCAGCTGCTCTCAAACCCTCCTATCTAACCTCCTATCCACAGTGGGTATAGCTTGCTCAAGTAAAAGCAAGTATTGTGTGCTAGCGTGTGGGAGTATACTGACTTACTAACTAAAGCTTGTGTGTATTTGCTTTAGTGGTTTAACATAAGAATTGATTCCAGTAAACAAAGAAAACTATTCATATTGTATCACTTATTTGTAAATATGTGGCTCCACATTGCTTGGTTATAGCTCTGTGAATTTATTCATTTTAATTTGGGGTTGTCTTTTCTTTCTAGTACGATGTGTAACCAATGAGTTATTTTGAGTCATGCATTGTCAGGAATTCAATAGTAAGCTTTGCAGCAGCTGTGGGAAACCTTAAAAATCATCAATGAAATGTCTTTCTAGCTCCATTAATTAATGTGTTTTTTATACAGAGGATAAATTCCTTGAAGCTCAAACGTTTAATCCACCATGATATATGAAGTGACAAATCTCAGTAGTAAATATTTGGCAACAGGATAACTTTAAACATGTAAATAACAGTGGGACGTTTTTAAAAGCTGTTTACTGTCATCAGCTTTAGGTCTTTCCTACAACTCATGTGAATGTGATAAATCCTTACAACCCTTGTGAAGATACCAAGAGCTTAAATATACCTGTGCTCATCTGTCATCGAGGCAAACGGGAGTTGCGTAATAGCCTGAGATAATGTGAAGAGATTACAAGTCTTCCTCCAATAAACTCCCATCTGTACGGAGCTGAGAAAAAAAACTAGCAATCTCGTCTAAACTTCTGAGAACAGACTGAGCTTCCTGCTCACAACATGGGCTTGTGTTGCCCGCTGCAGGCGAGACTGGGGAAGGCAAGTGAACTAAACAGAACGATGAAACGTTCAATGTTTTCCAATCTTTCCCCGTTTGCTGTGAATCGTGTAGGCCACCCTCTTCCTCTCCAGAGTGCAAAATATTTGGAAAGTGAAGGGTGGCTGGGGGGGCACTAATTCCCCCAGTGACCGTGTCTCTTAGCAAGAGAACTGAATATCGTTGGAATCGTTG
Organism: Pseudomugil tenellus; assembly: GCA_037177515.1. Taxonomy (NCBI): domain Eukaryota; kingdom Metazoa; phylum Chordata; class Actinopteri; order Atheriniformes; family Pseudomugilidae; genus Pseudomugil; species Pseudomugil tenellus. The sequence goes on from JBAMHX010000010.1 coordinate 21,332,262, forward strand.
TTGGAAAAATCTCAATAATGATCACACACAATTATTTAAAATTATGATCATGCGATGGAAAAAAAAGGAATTTCTGTGTGTTAATTGTCATCCACAGGTCTTCTCTCACCCGCCCCCCAAGGCGCACTCACTGACTCTTATTTATTTATTTATTTATTTTAATCTCTCCCTCACGCGCGCCCCCGCTGCGAAAACCAGAGCGCTCCTCACTCTCTCCTCTCTTCACTTCTCCTCCTTTCCTCCTCTCGGCAGCATCCTGAACTATAGCGCATGCATTCCAACCACACGTTTTGCTCCCCTCCTCCTTTTTCTCTCAAAGCTACATCTCTCTCCTCTGCGTCGCACCACGTCCCTTCAATCCCACCTCCACCTCCCCATCTTGGTCCCTCACTTCTCTGACGCACGACATCAAGACAAACCCGGGGAAACAAAGCAAGACAAAAAAAAAAAGCATCTGATTGCCGAACAAACACCGATGTGCTCCATGTAGTCTCACTGTTGCTGCGCTGGACAGAGACAAGGTCCTGAAGCAGAGAGGAAAGCACTCGCACCCTGCTACAGTGTTGAGCGCTCGCCCGAGAGGCGATGGAGTGAAGTAGGAGAAGGAGGGATGGGGTGCAAGAGGAAGTGGACGGGCAGAAGTCGAAGACTTGCATTTTAAGCAAACTGCTTAGAAAAAAGAGAAACGAGAAAGAAGAGGGTAGAGTCACAATCACCGGAGAGTGAGAGAGAAAGGATTCTTATCACGTCTTCATTTCTCCTCTCTCCTCTCTTTTGCCTCAGCCTCTTAAAGAGGGTGAGGAAAGAGGGAGAGGGGGAGAAAAGCGAGCAAGAGAGAGATCTAACGAGACTCAAACTATTGTTTTTTTTTTTTTCAAATGCTCTTCGAAACTAAGGTGAGCAGTCGCAGGGTGTTTCCATGTGTCTCATTATGGAAAATTGAAGCAGATAAATACGTGGATTTGTGCGTGTGTGCATGTTTCTGTGCTTTTTGGTGTCCGCATATCCACGGACTTCAAAAGGGGAAAACAAGCCCCCTCTGTACAACAGGGATAATGATCCATTCGACTGATCATACCCACTTTCTTCTTTGGCACAATTTTCCAATGTCACGACGAAAGGTTGCTGCTGCATTATGCTTCGCGTGCATTTCACCACACGCTCTTGCTTCTTTTTTGTTTATTGATTTATTTTTGACTGGTGGTGTGGGAGGTGGGGGGTTGCATCAACATTTATCATAAATATCATCATCCCACGCTAACTTGGTTTGTTTTCTATAGGTGGTTTAGTTCTTTGCTTAAGGACGCATTTGAATTGGCCCTTATGATGAGCAACACTTTTAGCTCATCCATGGTTCATTATCATGTGCATCTCTCCCCCTCTCTTCTCAGTGCCCTAGTCTCTCTCTTTTTCTCTCTCTCTATGCCAATAACCCCCTCTATGTTTCCTCTGTTCCTCTCTTACGGCTCAGTCACCATCGTTTCTCGCTCTTTCCCCGCAGCCCGGCATCGGACGGTGAGCGGGACCCACCGGGAAACAAAAGCACAGATCGAAGGAGGACATGTGAAGTTGGAATCCCACTAAACTAAGTACGTATAACACTATTAGAAACATCTCAAGGGATTTGTGTGACACGCAATAGCTTCAGTGTCCTCAACTGTTATTACTTCTTTTTTTTTTTTTTTTTTAAAAAAAAAAAAACGCATCCGGCTTTTTGATCTCTAACACGGAGGTGGGATCAATAAATCCTGGAGGATTATACTCGGATAATTTTACAGCGAGGAGATCATGTGTACGGGACTATATTTTTCCCCCTAAAATATTCGGGTTTTAACAGTCGCATGTTTTTTATTGGATTACATTTTTTTCCCTCTTCCCCATTCCTGTCAGTGAATCTCACCTAATTTTTTCAGCACCACGGACATCGGCTAAGATCAGCACGGTCCCACGCTCATGCTTGGATATTCAACACCTACATTTGAACGGGCAGCATCGTGAATACATAGGTGTGCATGCATGACAAGTCAGAAGAACACATCTTAGGGTGGACGTGCGGTTGTGTGTTTTACAGAGAGAAAAGAGAGCGAAAGAGAGAGAGAGATAGATAGATAGAGAGAGAAATAAAACGATGTGGGGAGATATTTTACAGATACACTATTGAGCAAACATTTCTATAATTGCTTCCTTTTAAAATGAAAGACCCCGTGATTTTTTTTTACCAGGTCATTATCGTCATTAATAACACCTCTCTGACTATTTTAAGGCAAGTGGACTAAAACATTGCTCCATAACTGCGCCTCTAGAGCTTCGCCCATTACGTTTTTCACTTGTTCCGTTGTTTGTCAAATCTTACAGGAGCGTTACCAACAGAAAATCACCCGAAGACTGAAATTCGGTGTATTTTGGAAAAGAAAATAAAGCTTGGGATTCACTTAAAAAGCCAACATTTTCATTTTCCTGCCACACTGAACATGTGCAAAGAAAAAAAAAATCACAGGAGGGATTTTCCTTTTTCATTTCTCTCGCTCGACATGTTCTGCCATTGGACCGATTGAGCAACTTTTTTTTATGGAGTCATTTATTCGTTCTCATTGACGTTTAGAAAATATTTTTCTCTTCTTACCTTTAGTCTTTGAAATAATATTTAAAGAGCCAAGGCTTTGACATTTTTATATCACATCAACATAAGTTAAAGGGGACACAGAATAATGTTTGGACTGCCTTACCGAGCAAAATCCTCAACAATATCTTGTTTTCTCACTATAAATCACAGAGCTGACACTATCCGGGCTCCCGTCTTAAAGGATTAAGTAACTAACTTTCAATTCTGTTTTTTGTTTTGCAGCTTTATGCATGTCTTGAAAGAGGGGGTGAAGCCCCTGTTATGTAATGAATGAGGCAAAAGGTCAATGTCTCCCCACTCGCCGACTGTTTCCTTCGTTTATTCATCGCGATAAGCATCTCTGCTGTGATTTATTGCGACCTTACAAACACATCTGCTGTATAATAGATGGGGTTCCTGTCCACATAGTGAAGTTAACTGACTGTTTTTAGAGATTTGTTAGTGTTTCTGCGTATCATATTATTCATTCCAGAGCCCTAGTCTTACATTTTGTTTGAAATACCTAGCAATATTGCAGAATGTGAAGTAGTCTCTGATGGCATTCTATTATTTATTGGTATTCATCTCAAAGCTTGCCTTCGAGTCTACTGAAACTAATGCTCTGTTCCTATGTCCTCTCTTTCTGGCTGTCACCTTATACCTTACTTTGTGAGGATGTGAGTGTGTGTGTGTATGCACCTGTGTGTGTAATCCCAACCGCAACACTTTCCTTCCTCTTTTCCCACCCACCCTGGCATTGTCTTTCTCTGTTCTCTGTTGCAGTGCTGTGAAGTGGCTCTATCCCTGGAGCCAACACTTCATCCCCTTGGTGTCAGCGAGGATGCTGTGGGTTACCTTGCTGAGCTCCATAGCCTTAGGATGGACCACACCAATCCCACTACTAGAGGACTCAGAGGAGATCGACGAGCCCTGCTTTGAGCCCTGTTACTGCGAGGTCAAGGAGGGCATCTTCCACGTCCACTGTGACAGTAAAGGATTTACAAATGTCAGCCAGATCTCCCAGATATGGAGCAGGCCCTTCAAACTGAACCTGCAGCGAAACTCTATGAGGAAACTTTACTTCAACAGTTTCCTCCACCTAAATAATGCCATATCCATTAATCTGGGTAATAATGCCTTGCAAGATATCCATGCTGGGGCATTCAGTGGTTTAGGAATACTCAAACGACTGTTCCTCCATGAAAACAAACTTGAAGTTTTCCGAAATGATACGTTTCTAGGGTTGGAGAGTTTAGAGTATCTCCAGGCAGACTACAATGTTATCAAAAGGATTGAAAGTGGTGCATTCAGACACCTTCACAAATTAAGAGTACTTATACTAAATGACAATCTGATCCCTGTGCTCCCAAACTATCTTTTTCGATCCGTTTCCCTCACACATCTGGATTTGCGGGGAAACAGACTTAAAACATTACCATATAAGGGCACACTGGAGTATATTGGGAGGAGCTTGATGGAAATCCAGCTGGAAGAAAATCCTTGGAACTGTGTGTGTGAGGTTGTCCAGTTAAAAACATGGCTGGAGAGAATCCCTTATACAGCTTTGGTGGGTGAGATTACATGTGAGTACCCATTCCACTTACACGGCAAAGATTTACGGGAAATCAAGCGCAGTGAGCTCTGTCCTCTGCTCTCCGATGCAGAGATTGAGGCCAAGCTGGGAATTCCTCGGGTTCCTTTCAGCAATGAAAACACTTGGCCTACTAAACCTTCCTCCATGCTCTCCTCCTTTCACAACACTGCTTCTTCTGTGGAGTACAAGGAAAGAGCTGTAAAGCCTACCAAACGACCCCGGCCAACAAAGAATCCCCCAACCCCTCGTAGCATCTATCCAGGCATCAACCAGCCCCCCATTGCTGGTTACCAAACAAGACCTCCCATTCCAATAATTTGTCCAGCTGGATGTATTTGCAACCTTCACATCAATGATCTGGGCCTAACAGTGAACTGCAAAGAGAAAGGCTTCCACAATATATCAGAGCTCTTGCCACGGCCCCTCAATGCCAAGAAATTATATCTCAGTGGGAACCTAATACAGAAAATCTACCGTTCAGATTTCTGGAACTTTTCAAGTTTGGATTTACTGCATTTAGGGAATAACCGGATCTCCTATGTCCAGGAGGGCGCCTTTATTAATCTACCAAACTTGAAGAGTTTGTATTTGAATGGGAACGACATTGAACGACTCACACCTGGGATGTTTCGGGGGCTTCAGATGTTGAGTTATCTTTACTTTGAATATAATGTCATACGTGAGATCCAGCCTCACTCTTTCTCCCTAATGCCAAATCTCCAATTGGTTTTCCTTAACGACAACCTGCTACGCTCCCTTCCCACTGATGCCTTTGCTGGCACTAATCTTGCACGTCTTAACCTTCGTAACAATTACTTCCTATCTTTGCCTGTGCATGGCGTCCTGGAGCATCTGAGCTCAATTGTCCAGATTGATCTCCACCAAAACCCCTGGGACTGCTCCTGCGATATCATTCCTCTGAAGCAGTGGCTGGAAAAACTATCATCTGTCATTGTGGTTGGTGATGTCATCTGCAAGACCCCAGAATTTGCTTTTGGAAAGGACCTGCGCTTACTTGAGGTTGAGGTTCTATGCCCCAAGCTCATATATTCCTCTGGCCCCTCCCCTGCTCTACCTGGTGGAGATGACTTGACCACAGGGAGCTCTGGCCTAGGGGAAGCAAGTGGGAGAGGGGCCGTGCCACTGTCAGTCCTTATCCTCAGCCTACTCATCCTCTTCATCTCAGCTGTATTTATTGCTGCTGGGCTTTTCGCCTTTGTTCTTCGACGTAGGAAGAAGCTGCCTTTTCGTAAACGTTCTGAGGTAGATCTGACAGGAATCCAAATGCAATGCCGGATTTTTGAAGACCCCCCAAGGCAAAGCAGTACTGGGAACACTGGAACTCCAGAAAAACCAATGCCCAGTATGCACACACACACTCACGCTACTCACACTCATACTCATGGACATGTTTATGATTACATCCCCCATCCTGTAACTCAGATGTGTAACAACCCCATCTATAAGCCTAGAGAGGGGGAGATAGCAGAACAGGAAAATGCACAGCTTTCAGAAAAGAAAGACAATGGCAGTAGCAACAGTAACTACAGAACCTTATTAGAGAAAGAGAGAGAGTGGACTTTGGCTGTTTCCAACTCTCAACTCAACACCATTGTTACAGTCAACCACACCACCGCTGACATGGCAGGATTTCATGAGAACGGAGGACTCTGCCCAACTGTAATAGACAGTCAGCGGCCTACGCCAACAGTGGGCTTTGTAGACTGTTTATATGGGACTGTACCCAAACTAAAGGACATGCACGTTGCACATGCACACCCACCAGGCATGCAGTACCCGGATTTGCAGCAAGATGCACGTCTGAAGGAGACATTGCTTTTCACAGCGGGAAAAGGCTGCTACCCTGACCCGTCCCAAAGTGATTACCTCGAGTTAAGGGCCAAACTTCAAACCAAGCCGGATTACCTCGAAGTCTTGGAAAAATCTTATCGGTTTTAACCTCTCCAGGTTATCGGGGGCGGGTACAGAAAAAATAAAAATAAATAAAAACACAAAGTCAACATATTCACTTTATCACCTTCAGAATAAATCCCCCCAAAATAAATACTAAAAAACTAAACTTGAAAAAAGCATGATAAAAAGTTTAATATTATAATACAGTCACAATGTTCCTCCAAATCACTTTGGAAGAGAGATCATTCTCAGATATTTCTATTAAGTGCCTTTTTTCAGAGTAGCCAGCAATCTCAACAACCGTTATTTTTATAATATATAAATATCTTTACATGCCCACATGACAGCAAAAGAGGAACAAGAAGGGCATTGGGGAGTAAACCTACAAAAATCTTACATCTGTTATTGAAATCCATTTTAATGGAGTTACCATGATGTGCTACCAGTTAGCAAGAAGACAAACGGGAGCTGGACGTCTCCCTGACTTGTTATTTTTTTCTGTCTCTTCCACCCCACAACTAGGATGTACAAACATGTGGAGGCTGTGCACATGAAGTTTGTAGGAAATTATCAAAAGAGAGAGAAAAAAATACTGATATTAAAAATGAACTGCAGTTTGCTGCATGCACTCGCTTCAGTGCAGGAAGTGAGAGGATTTATTCAGAACTATCACATTCACATTCTGAACAGAGATACTGCAACTACAGTTCAGTGTTCTATTTAATTTTTATATCTTATTAATATGGTTATTACTATTAATGAGAACTTCTGTCTATATCAGGGTGCTTCTCATAAAAAGGGTGTGGCAGTTCACGGACAATGCCGAGGGTTTTCTGGATATTTCCACACACTTTGTTAAGACCACCACCTACCCTTCTTACCTCTTCCCGTTTCTTCTTTCCCTCCCTTTCATTGCTTCTGGATTCCCAATTGCCACCCACTAACGGCTTTGTAGGAAGCACTTTTAATGTTTTCTTTCTCACAAAGATTTGAAGAAAAATGTGCATATATTTATTCTGTAATTTCAGTGAAGAATTTAATTGTAAAGGTAATGTTAAATCAATGTATAGTGATTATGCGTCTGGTATAGCCTTCTTAATAAAAACAAGCTCTTCAATCAATTGGTGAAAAGGTTGGTGGGAACCTGTGTTTGAAACTGCTATATAGACGGGGTGTGCATTTCGGTGTCCTGAAAAGGCTGATCGTTAGAAATTGAGTGGTGGAGCTATGGATAGAAAAGTTGTGGAGGATAAAAACATTTAAACAAAAATCATCTACTTATCTGATTCCCAATTAGCATCTCAGTTTGATTTACAAAGAAAGGGTTAAGAAAGTGTATAGGAGAATTTTGGTAGCTTTCGGTGTGTATCCTAAAATTTCATTATCTGGAATTCTTAGACCACAGTGTTTATTTACCACCAAACTGCATGTCCTAGAAGGAAACTGTTAGAAGCCAAAAGAAACCTGGTGCCAGAACAAGCCAAGTGAATGCTGCTAGTTTTAAAGTGGATAGTATAAGAGGTGATACCAAATCAGCGAGGCATGCTGCGATTGTCATTACCTAAATGGCAGATTGCTGATGTGGGCGAATAAACAGTAATTGAGAGGATGAGTGAAAATGTGATTGGGTGATTTTTTTTTTTTTATTTGAGCACCTAATTTCTCCTTTTCCTTTCAAAATGGCTGTGTGTTGAGTCCATTAGAGGGTGAATACACACACATTCATATATATATATATATATATATATATATATATATATATATATATAGG
>JBAMHX010000010.1:21340315-21350381 GCA_037177515.1 Pseudomugil tenellus
ATAAATATATAAATATATATATATATGTTTATTCTGGGGAGTAATACAATGACATATTAAAAAGTATCAAAATACTGTAAAGCAGTTGATATGGAGTTAATCATCTGTTTATATTTTGACTTCTAGTTTTCTTTTGGGGTGGGGTGTTGGAGGTTTGTTGATTACTGACTTTTTTCAACAATGAAATCATTTGGGGGTTAATTATTCTGAATTAGTCTTGTAGACAGCAATGGTTATTTGATTTATCTGTAGCATTCATTGTGTTTCATATGCTCTTTCTCTGGCATGATGCAGTTTGGGGACCAAGAGTAGCCAAATGAAAAAAACAGAAAAATTGAAAATGATGAGTTGAACTAAGTGTTTAAATATGCTAGTTATTCCTCACAACAAAAGTTCTGTCGGTTTCCTGAGGTAAGATTATAATTTGGGTAAAATATCATGCACCCGCAATAACCATGTGAATATTTAAAGAAAGGGTTTTGCTTTAAAGTGGTGTAATATGCACACGGCTTTGATTCCAATATGTTCACCAGAGATACAGTTAAACTGGGGTATTTGGGTAGGGTTTTCTATGTGTCAACTTATACCAAGTGGAGGATATGTAGCAAACAACTTTTTTTCCTGGTAAATAGGGAACACACTTTGATAGTAAAGAGAATTATTCTGCATTGCTCATCATCGATACAGTCTTTAAGCTTGCACTATATAAAACACTTTACCTTGTATTGTATTCATTGCTCCTTTATTTATGACATTTTTTCTTGCTCAAATGAGTGGTGGACACCTTCATGTAAAGTCTTTGGATGCATGGTTGTGTAACGTCAAGGCTTCTTTCTTCTACCTTTAAAAGGTTTCACAGTGTTGTACACTCATTCTTTCTACCTTCGTTTGTCTGCTTTCTCTTATTTTTCTTTATTCGGTTTTTATGACAAACATGCTTACACAGATACATATGCTCATAGACTCATTGACAACTTTTCTTGACTTGACCATAAGGTCACATCATATGGTCCGCATTTTAGTGTGCACTCAGATTGATTAAAAGCATAATGTATCACTGTGTTAACCCCAACTCTGGCAATCCCCAACCACTTTCAAATGACTTTACAAATAAAGTTTGAGGATTCTTGATCATTTTGTCAATACCTTCACAACCATTCACTCTCCTCCACCCCTGCCCACACACTATAATATTTCACAAATGAATTGTGGGATTTGTCACGATGCAGCCATGCTAAATGGTTGTGTCCCAAGAAATTGTGTTGTAACATCACACAAACATTTCAAGTGACTTAACATGTTGGTGGAATGCTAGATAAAGGTAACTAATGGAAGTGAACGTTGACTAAATGTTTTTTTTTTTATTGATTTTTGGGAGGTGAATTAAAAATGCTACAAATGTTTCAATCCTATAGCTCTATTTTGTGGAATTAACCATCAGAACTTCTTTTGAAGTTTGCACGTTACCAAGATGCCGTCACAGTAAATGCATTGTGTTTCTTTTTCCTGCCTTTTGTTGGGATCTGTCCCATATTTTTCTCTCTTTATCTGTTTCTTGTTTTGCTTATTGTCTTGCAGTAAGTTCTGACACTGATCTTTGGTTTCTTTACATGTAGGTTCACTTTAAAAATTCAACTCTTTAAAACATCCCAAACATAAAATAAGTTGTCCATTTTCACTTCCTTTTTTCATTCCTCTTCTAAGTTCTACATATTAAACATAAAAACAGATGTGTCTGACATTTAAGCAAAACCTCTGTTGCTTAATTTTGTCAATTAGGCATTGAACTGACAACACCTAGTTTATGTAACATGATGACGTGAGACTATCTCCAACAACCCACTGATATTACAATGGAATGCTGTGAGTATTCTGCTTGGGGATGATTCTGCATTTATTCTAATTAAGCTATATTGTATGAATGCACATTTTACCTTCAGGCATTTAATGCTTAATGGTGAATGAAATACAATAATGCAAGCTTATTAGCAGATGCAATGACATAATTCTATATCAGCTGATTTAAGTCTTAACCGTGACATTGCTGTTGCAAATGAACTAATTTAAGAGATGTGAGATAACATAAGCCTGTGACGAAAGATTTTTGCAGGCAGCTTCAGAGTCAGTATAAGCCATTCATTGTCAGTGAAATAAGAGGAAATGTTTGTGTGAAGTGGTGGATGAGACAGTACAAAACTGTTACATGGTTTGAAGCATTATGCATTTTTTTAAGTCTGTGTGTGTTTTGGCCTCTGGTTGCTGTTTGTCTGATAAGTGTTTGCAGTGCATAGTGGGCGAAGGCTATTGTCAGTACACATCTATGTCAGCATGTGCACATGCATGTGTATGTGGGATAGATTAATCGCTACTTCTTTTTACTCTTGATTTCTTCTGTTCAGTCGGTGTTGATGTCTTTGTGTGTTTTTTGAGATCCCAAATGAGCTCAGCCTTTAATTTGGAATGGTAGCACAGAGGAAATAGATAGAGGAATCAAATAAAGACAATAAGAGGAAGGAATCAGTTTGAGAGCACTATTGATGGTAGTTCGAGCACAGACAAGCAGATTAGTGAGGTGCAGGAGAATAGAGTCATCAGTTGTGGATAATGAAGGATATGCCATTTGGAGAAAGTAGCACATTTTTATTTCCCTTGATCTCTGTCCCTGAAAGAAGCTGCAGTTGTCAAGTTAACCATAATGAGTCCAAAAAGAGAAAGTTTAGTGGCAGCTCAGGATTTTTTGTGACCAGTAAGTGTTTGTATGTGGTGCTTGCTTATAAGTGCTGTGGGGAAAAGGAGAATTATCTCCAGCTTGCTGAAAAAACCAGATACCTCTGATCATGGTGCTGAAGTTGCAGTATGCTGTAGGTGCTGCATGAAGAGACACATTCCACTTTTTATTACTATTTTTTTACATGTGTGTTTGTTTATATGTGGTAGTCAATATTGTACATTCTCTTCCGCCTTTATATTTATCCAGGAGCTTATGTGCCAGTGCTGATGGCTCAACTAATTTCTGAATTCTTTTGTGGATTCATAACATGCTGTTCTAAAATCATTATACTGCCTTGTGACAGATGTACTTTTTACATTGGAACAATTTACTCTTCTCTGTGCTGTATACAGCACCAGGTTGAAAGATTGCAAGGTGTTGACTAGTATAATCTGCAGTGAACCAAGTGCCTTATGGAAGTATTTGCAACACATTAGCCTAGCTGCTCTGGTGACTATCATGAAGCTGCATGATGGATCAATAATGAAGTCAAGAAGTGAGTCTGATCCACAAACAATGGACAACTCCTAAAGGTACATTTTCCCAAGTCCAGAGATCAGGAAAAACCTCTTACCACATCACTCAAATGTGCTGCAGTGCAGGAGCTCGACTGACCCAATATGTAGAAAGAGAGAGGTGTGGAGGAAGAGAGAAAAGAACAGAGTGCAGAAAGCACCAGAGTGAAAATGAGGGAGAGAAGGCGATTCAGCCTTCTGCGCTGTAAAGCTCTGCATCTGTATTGTTTGCCTGGTGAATTTTGGCTCCCCTGAGATTGTGGAACTCTCTTTTGTCTGAAAATACTGCAAGTTTGGGAAAAGTTGCAGCCATTTGTGCTGCTCAGCAGTGTGCTGCAGACATAGGTTTTGTGCATGAGACAGATTAACAAATCTATGTCGTTATCACTCATACCAGGGAAGGGGAGGGCAGAGCGGGGCATGTAATTTCATAAAATAGAATATGGAGCATAGCGTCCCTAGCTGGTGTTCACAGCAGTCCATCTCTCTCTTTGTTCCGCAGTATGGGGCCTACTTTTTGCTTTTTAAACAGCCTTTATTGAGTGTCTATGGATGACTGCAGTAGACTTCTCCTTTTCCATTTTCTTCTCTCTGTCTTCTAATGAGGTGGCATTTGCACAGTCACTCATCCTAATGGCTCCTAATGTCTTGTGGCTTAAAACTCCTCTCCTGAGCTGTAGATACTTTGACTTTTTCTCTGTTTCCTTGTATATCTTTATCACTTTTGACCTGTTCACACCAGGTTTAGTTTTCCTCTGTTTAGCTATGATAGTCATCCATGCGACACTTATTTTACATTACCAAACATCAAGGTGTTGACCAGCTGACTTCACAGCTTCTCGCTGCTAAAATCTTTTCAGACACTTGCCATTTGTGTAAGCTGTTTTCTGCTTTAGTTGACATGATACATCGGAGGTAGTCTGAAGGGATAAAGCTGCAGTGTGTGTGTTTGTGTCAGTCAGGTGCTAGAATATTGAGAAATTGAGGAAAAAGAGAGAAGTGAGAAAAGAGACTGAGGCAGTTTTAAGGTTTTGTTTACATTCAGCACATAGCCTCTCTAAATGTTTATTTTGAAGGGAGTTGTTTGAAAATAGTGTTTGAAATAGAGTTGGATGTTTTTTTTTTCTTTTTTCTTTTTAGTTGGCTGAGGCCTCCTGCTGGTTGCTAGTGCAGCTGATGTGTCTGTTTGTTTAGAGTACATAATATTTTTTAATGTTAAAGCATCCTTGAGGGGATTCATCACGGCTGCAGGTTTTAAAATGTAAGGGATTTAGTGTGAACAAGATTACGCTCCTGATTTGAAAACAAAGGCATCAAAGTGCTTGTGAAATTTATGCCAGTAAACCAGCCTTTAATAATGACATAAAGACGGGTCTACTAGCACCATCTAGTCTGACTGACACTAGAAATGTGAATGAAGAGGAAAAGCAATGTGAAGGAAAGTGTTAGTGGAAGAATAGCTTACAGGAAGAGGAGGAGTGTATAACTGGTCTGCTTCAATCTGCTCTTTGTCTGTTGTTTGTAGTACTTAAGCTGGCTGTTTAGACAGATTGTGTGTATGGAACATCCCACGCTAATGGTTTAAAAATGTACTGCAGAGTAAAGCAAAGTACATTTGCATGTGCCAATTAATAATTCATGATTTTTAGGAGGGTCACCATTATCCAAAGCTGAATTCACAAGGTCAAGTGAGGGGTAATGTCATGCTAGATACCATAGGCTATACAAAAAAAGCTTTGATACATAATACGGAATAAATAAAAACAGATTTTAAAAAGACTGTTGCTTGAGTAAAGTTAGACTAATTCTGTGATATGGATTTAGGTTGCAGCCTTGTGTTGGACTGGCATCCTATCCAGGGTGTACCCTGCCTTTCGTCCTATGTCAACTGGAATAGGTTCCATATATTATAATCCACATCGAGAGGCCATTTTCCGAAGATGGACCTTTGGAAAACAGCATCTGACTTGCATCCCTATTGTTGCTTCAGCTGTAATATTTAATTTGGGATGCAAAGCTGTATCTTATTTTCCACTTAATTTAATCAAATTAAATTTTATTTTATTTTATTTTTCTTCATTTCATTATTTTATTTTTCATCAATCCTTCCATTTTGTTAACCACTTTATCCAATTCAGGGTCACGTAGTAGCTGGAACCTATCCGGGGAAGGGTACACCCTGGGCAGTTTGCCATTTTTTTTTATTTTATTTTATTGCATTGGATTGTAATCAACTTAAAAAGTGCTCCAAACTTCTCCTTGTTTACATGGTAGTAGTGCACCAAGGTAAAGTTTATGCTAATCTTGCTTATCTTATTTTATGTTTGCATTTAAATGCAGTTACTTGACTAATTTGAGGAACAGATGTGTCCACTAGTAAACAACAAACCTTGTAAAAAGAAAAAAAGATACTCCACCAAATCATAGCCAGTTGTTAAACTTTTCAGTATGAAAACAAGGTATTCGGTGTTAATAGATGCTGCTGTATCTCAGGAACATTGATGTTCTGTTGGACTGTAAAGTTTATTTCTATACATTGAAGTTCAGGAAATTGTTAGTATCTCACCTTTCTGTCCTTTTAAAATATGTGTGCTCGATGTACAATATAAGTATTTCGGTACAAATTTATGTGCACCAAAAATTACTATTTGTGTTAACGGAAGGGAGATAACATTCATTTTTTTTTAAAAATGTCCATATATTTCATTCTGATTTTGTTTTTATTCAATCACGCAGTTTATTTTTTCAATTGTCGTGCTGAAAGTTTTATATGTTTTATTTTGTTTTCATATTTAAACTGATACTTTTGATTATTTCATTTGAGTTTATTTAATTTTATCCACAAATATGAAGAATGATTTTGCCAGTAAAATTTCTTAGTGTTAGTTAGCATTGGCCTAGTACATGTTCTCTCCTATTGACCTGACCGGACCAAACATTTCCCTTTTTAAGCACAATAGTTCCCACATATTGTGTATGTGTATGTATGATTCTGTCTGCATGCAATGATGTAGATGTGTCACTGTGCTTGTGAGAGCTCTCTGTAAAACTACTACAGCAGAGGGGGAGCGATTTGTGCAGCGTTTTGCCTAATGAGTATGGATCACTTGCATTGTTAGCATTAGCTCAGCTATACAGGAGTTAGTTTAATTAGTATCTGACAGCTTCTAGAGGATCAGAAGACTTCCACGCACACTCTACATGTTGCTATAGGTCATAGGAGACTTGATGCAGAAATCCATAACTTTACAGGATTATTTTAGCCAAACAGCTGTCATCAGATGATCAAGTACTTTAAATATATTATTAATAAGTAAAGTCATGTGGAAATATTTATTTGCTTATGTGGCTGGAGCCTTTCAGAGGGTTGTCAGAGTACATAATATATAGTATAACTTAAAATAGTGCTTCTTAGTGGTGTTCTTTGATCAAAGAGCACAAAACAACCCAAGGAACAAATGATTTTTTTTTTGGAATAATGAGATCAATTAACATGAATCTGCTTCACTTCTCCACACCAAATCCTACTAGACATCTAAGTACTTGTACATAGATTATCTCTTTCATGCTTGTTTGCGCAAAGCTCCAAACAACAGCTAAGACCATGACTGCTGGTTTCTGATCCATGATACCACGCAATGCACATGTCTTTTAAATACAGACAGAAAGGAAACCAAAATTGCCGATGCGCTAATTTGTTTAAGGAAAAAAAGGTGATTAGCATGTTTGGAATTTATAGAGCAGCCTGGAAGTGAGAACGTAGGTGGAGCATGTGTTTCTTCTCATCACAGCTAAGCTGTTGTATAATTTCTGTGCTGGCATGAAAGCAGTCTTACCAAATGGAAAAAGAAATGAGAGCAAGCACTTGTCTTTTTGTTATTTAAAGGTTTCACTGATGTCTGTTGGTATATTAACCATGACTGTCTTTGAAATTATATATGGTTGTTTCTTTGAGCAATCACACTGGAGAGTGGAGGGGTTGTGCAGTGAAACCATAATGCAGCCCCATAATTCACTCAGGTTGCTGATTCATGGTCATGGACAGGACAAAAGCAGAATGCCTGCATGTAAAGCAGCTGTTTTTTTTTTCATTATGTTACATGACTGCTTTGCTTGCAATGTACAGTGTATTTTTGCTGATACTTTCAGTTAGTGCATTCCCCACTGTTCCTTTGCAGGTCCATAGCTGTGCAAATATAGCCATGCACACACAAAAATGTTGGTGTGTGTATTCATATCAGTGGTCAAATGTAGTGTGTTCATTCAAATATTTTAGTTTAATACAAGTTCTTTGCTTCAGTAATCCAAATATATACACCTATATGGGTTTATTTCACTATATATCAGGTCAAATATACAATGTCCCTTTATTCGATCATTTATAAACATCAGAACAAAGATTAAAAAAATGTTTTTCCTTTCAGCTCATGAGTTAGTTTTGATAGTGTAGTTCTTTATTTAGGTCCAGTTTGATTAACAAAGCCAATGTGATTTAATGTTAGTCTTTAATACATTATATTTGCTCCACACATTGATTTCATTCTTCCTGAATGATCATTTCCTTATGAACATTGCCACATCTGTGTTACATATTCAGTCCACCTCACAGAGGACATCACAGAATTGCAAATTAAACTTGTGTTATATAAGTGGAGCATAAATAAGTAAACTGCAAGAATTAATGGAGTAATTATAAGACAGCTGAAATATAAGAATGCATGGATCCTATTGTAGTGCTTAAAAAAAAAAGGATAAGCTGTAGAATGAACCAATAAAAAGCTGAGTTGTTGCTGACATGATCACCTCTAAGGGAAAGCTGACAAAGAGTTCTAATTTGCTGTGTAGGGTGCGTGTGGGTGCTGCTTGTCAGGAAGTTTTATGTAGAAACAGTTATTTAAAATGGCTTTCTGTTACTGCTTAACTGTCTGGATTGTTCGTTTACATTATGTGTGTGCATGTGTGTATTGTAAAAGCCCCCACCCACTCCCCTGCAGGGTGCTGCCAGTCTTCTTCCCACTATCTCCTCTTCCACCCTGGTCAGCTTCCTTTTTTCCTCCTTTACTCCATCTTGCCTGAAAAGTAGAGGGCATAGTGCGATAAGAAGCCTGGGGGGAGAAAAGGGAGAGTGATAAGATGAAAAGAGGAGAGGAAGAGAAGTGAGGAATGGAGATGAATGGTGTAGACACCACAGACAAGTGAAATTATGAACACCAGACTAAGGAGTGAAGGGGCAGATGGGGAGGAGAAGAGGGGGAGAAGGTGAGATACTGCAAAGGGCAGGGGCTATTTTTAAATGGCTGATGTATGAGCATGCTTAACTGCTTTGAATGAGAAGTTTTCTGGGCTCCATGAATAATTTGGCTGCAAGAATACCAGAGCAGTGAAGAGAAGAGCAGAGCAGGTGATGGACAGGCGGGTGAAGAGTGTAAAAGTGTAAAATGCAAAGCTGTGCCATCTACCAGTGCAGTTTGGGCTGCAACAGACAGGACAATGTATCATAATTTGCACTTCTCATTATGCAAAATTATGTTAAATACAAAAAAAAAAAAAAAAAAAAAAAAACAAACTTGGAGATGTAAGTGGTACACAATGCATTTAGCATAAAACTTGCACTTAATAAATGGAGAAAGACACGTACTTAGCCAAAGGGAAGAGGATGGAGAACTAATGATGAGAAACAGTGATGTACATGTAGAATCCTGAGCCTTTGTTACCTCCTCAAAGGTTCCTTTCAGCCAGTTCGTTGGTTGAGTGAATCTTGCAGGCACCAAGGAAGGTGGCGCCGCTTTTTCCTTTCCTACAACTTGCATCCTTATCCTTCTTTCCATTTTTTGGAGCAGTTGTCAATTGATGAATTGTTTTGGTCAACACGGTTGACAGGCAGAAAAAATTGAAATAAAAAAAAAAAACATAAAAAGAACAAGGCAATCAAGCCAGTCCTCTTCTTCATCTCCCTCTCTTTTACCCCTCTTTCTTCTATCTCCTCATCTTTTGCACAACTATTATCATCTTCAGATACTTTGACCCAATTGGGTTTTCGATTCTATTGTCCTTCTTTTAACTTCATCTCTCTGTCTGGAAGCTGTCGAAGAAAAAGAGTTGCACCTTAGATTTTGCATATAAAAATCAAGCCTTGTGTGTAAAATACAAGTTTGAAATGTAAAGAGCATCACATACTATTGGCTCCGAGTCTAATGAAAAAGTTTAATATTATTTAAAAAAGTAACTCTAAAAGACTATTTCCAAATGAAAACTAATTCTATTCTTTTATTGTATGTAGCTGGAAGCTATTGAAGTCATCATAATATGTCATCCATATGCAGTAGCTTTTATTCCTATCATCACCATCTGATACCTTCATTTAAATGCTATTTAACTAATCACATTATATTACTTTACCTTAAAAGATTTATTTCATTCTCAGTTTAATCCTGGGGCTACATGCTTTATGCAATTAACCCTCTGACATGCATAATATCATGCATGAAATAGAAGCATAGCAGTCTGAGCGTATACTGAGCATATTGAAAGAGCAAACATGATAAAAAGAAAAATATTTATTACTGCCATGTTTGCTTGTGTTAGATAGAATATGAAGGCATGAATCATTTTGGAAGTAATTAAATGAAAAAAAAAAATCAAAACCCTAGGTCAACATTTCAAGAGGTTGTGTTGACTTTTAATCCTTAACTGATTGATCGGAATGTCCACAAACCAGATCCAGATCTATAGATTTCTCATACATGAGCGTTGTCCACTTTCCCAGGTAAGAAAGTTAAAT
>JBAMHX010000010.1:21368785-21389230 GCA_037177515.1 Pseudomugil tenellus
TGGATGGATGGATGGATGGATGGATGGATGGATGGATGGATGGATGGATGGATGGATGGATGGATGGATGGATATATAAACTACCAGTCTGGACACACTTTGCCATTAAATCCAATGGGAAAGTATGTCCAAACTTTTGACTGGTAGTGTATATCATTTATCTTGCTCTGCAGATGGTTATCTAATATTCTCTAGCTATCAGATACACGTGCCGAGAGGCTGCCAAATACCAGCCCAATTACTGACACGCCCACCCCCACACACACTTACATAGTAAGGGGAGTGGTGATATCCTCAGACCACAATACACGCTCAGTTATATAAGGCACCGTTTTCCTTGAACAAATTGTCACATTTCCCTGATCTTTGGAGAGAGACAAGGTAAGATTGCAAATGCAGGCTTTCAAATATTTCAACTAAATAAAACAAATACTCTGCATTATACATTCCCATTGTATTACTCTGCCGTAGGTAAACATAGTCATCAGCGAAGATTATATCATTTGCTGATATTCTAGGGTGATTTACAATATGATGCATAATAATTATTCTGATTCTTTTGGGGAAACTATTTACTTTTTAATAACAAATCTACAAATGATAAACATTAATGAAAGTTGCATTCCAAATTTTGAAGTTTGTCAACACAGAGTTACAACAATCAACAGTCTGTTTCATGCAATTAGCAAAACTGAAGCTATGTTAATGATAATGCCATTAATGTGGAACTTATGTAAAGAAAGTTAAATAAAAGCCACATTCTAGATTAAAACTAAAGCTTTGACAGTTTTAACAGGCCCCAAGCCATCTAGTATCTTTGCTTTTTACTCAGTCAACAGTGCAATCATAAAGTAATGTTTGTTGTTGAACTTAAGCAAATGCATGGATGATATTGTGTTTCTGTTTGGAGATTTCAAAACCATATGCTATTTGGAAGCTATTTTTAAGAGATTAGTGCAAGCTAAAATAAGCTTAGAGAGTCTGTAGAGTGTTTCCCCCAGGTCACAAGCCCTGGGGCAAGGAGTGCTGGTGGGGGTATTGACAACACTGATATGTTCATCCATCTATCCACGATTCATCCATGACATGGATCGATGGGGCAAACAAAAATTATTATAATTTGTCTGTTTTGACTCCTCAGTTTCATTTATCTGATTAACATACAGGTTTAATCAAACAGGTTGCACAACTTTTTAACTCTGTAAATGTCCTGATGGAGACGGTTTCATTCAGCAGTTACTCTAAATATCATTCAAGTTCTGATTCAAATAACATGTTGACTTTAATGAAACCTACAAAGAACACTGGATCCATTTTAAGCTTCAGAAATTCCTTCAGTGAGATTAAGCTTGTTCAGTTGGATGGACATAAAGGTTTTGATGTAACATTGCAGCAGGAGAAATACTCAAGGATGACTGCTTTCATCTTCAACTCCCTGGGAAAGTAAAAAAAAAATGGACATGCCATCATGGAAATCACAAAAGTAACATCATAAATAATAACATCATCTGTTTAGAAAAAAGAGAACCTGAAATGATTTCTGTCATGACTCGGTGCTGTACAGAAAACCATAAATGGTCTTGACATTCTAATAGGGGTGGTGGGTCTTGTTGCGGGCATCCTCCGCAATCTAATGGTAGGGGAAACACTCCTGAATAAGTTTGTACCATATGGTTGCTTTTGTATTTTTTTCAGTGTTTCACTGTGACTTAGAACTGACTGTAAACACACAGGGACATACACACGCTCGGCTTTCTGTTGCTCTCTATGCCCTCATCTGTTCTTCACAGTACATTAAACAAAATGGCTTTAAGCCTCGCACACATCCAAATAGACACTAACAAACGCATGCACTGATTCACCTTGTTTTGTCTCCAGAGGTAGAGTAAATGATTCTATATTGTTTGAGGGTTATGATGGGTGTCTCTGCAGAGGCTTAGTTGACCTATAACAGTTTTGCCAACACTCTATTTCCTCCCCTTTTTAAACTTCTGCTCTCCTTTTTGAGTACAAAACTCATAAGTGTTTAGTATAATATGAGTATGTGAGTCTTTTGATGCATGCATGTATGTTAGCTCTGCTAATGGGCCTCATTAAACAGGGAAGTTGTAAGACCTTTTAGACCTTGACTAGTGAAATGTATGTAATTAACGAGTGTTAATGATGCTGGATTTTTTTTTAAATCACTCTATATGTATGTGTGTATTTGCTTGTGGATGTTAGATGGGGAAAAGACGATTCTCCAGCTTGGAGGTGATCCTTTTGGTCCTCTTTATATTGATGACTGTGACAGCCATCACTATGATCGCTCTGTTTGTCACAGGAGAGCCTGGTATCATTCAGTCAAATAGTAAGTAACCCAGACCAACACACAGATACATATTCTCAAAATTACAAATAAAATGAGCAATATTAACTCTAAAAATACATCAGTAATATATATTTACTCATACTCTTTTTAAAGGTGTATTGTTTTAAACATAGTGATATATGTAATGATGTCACATATTTTAAGTCAAGTCATTTTAGATAATCTAGGAATATGCTGGTTATTAATTTTGAGCCATATACAATCTCCAAAAATGTGCATTACAACATGTAAATTAAAGCACCTATTTTTGGATTGTAGGTCATAACTTTAAGCCCTTCATCCCAAAACAAATAAAAACAATATTTCTATGTTAAAGTGAAATGATAGGGAAATAATAGCTACAATAATGAACTTGCAGCATAATAAAGACCAAGTGGTCTTTAAATATGTCAGGAGAAAGTGCAGAATAAGGTTAGGTAATCTAAATAAATTCTAATTACAATAATTCATACAAACTGCAAATAATACACTACCTGAAGGACAACTAAAAGCCTTGGATGAGCCAGGATAGACCTTAATCAGAGAGGTAACCTCCCAGTAGAAGTGTCTTCATAGAGGGGTGGTTTGACAGAAAAAACAGCTTGAAAAACAAAGAAAAACATATTTGGATTATGCTAAAGATGAACAGGGTTACATGTTAAATAACATTCTCTATTTAGATGAGATGCAAACAAAAAAATTGAAAAGGAAACATGAAGCACAAATAAAACATTTTTTCTAACAGTGAGAAATTATTCATGATGGTGATAGTTATTTGTCATCAGAAGGACCTAATGAATGTGGTAGAATTTAAGAAGTTATAAATAGATGAATACAAAAAAATTGTTCAGGAAAACTTTATACTTACTTCCCTAAAGTGTTTTAAGAAGGCATATAGATATGTTTTGTAATACTAAATCAAGTCCAGACCTTAGTCGAACTAAAAAACATTGTAATGAAAAAAAAAAAAAAAAGATGTTACACATACCAAGAACAAAAGACAGCTTTGTAGAGCTAAATGTTCTTCTATCTCAAGGTGCAGGCAAAAAACAGAAAAAAAAGCAATTGTTAAACATTTAAATATATTGTAGGTACACTTGTATTTATCATTTGTAGTCAGTAGAAAAGTCTCTCTCTCTCTCTCTTTGCTTGTTGCTTTCCAAAAGTAATAAACCACTGGAATTATTTTATGAGGCTGAGAGGTTTCAGAGTAGATAAGGTGTCCTTGGTTACTGTGATCAGTTGGTTATAAAACTACCTGCTTATAAGATGGCAACGTGCCTTGCTTTCATCATTTCAAATAATCAGTTATCATCCATTAACCCATTCAATCACTTTGTGGTGAGATGAGATTGTTGTATAACACATTCTGAGAATATATTCTCCTTTTTGTCAGTGTGCAAACCAACATTTAACTACTAAACAAACTTCAAACTAATGAATCAGAGTATTTTTGTTATCACTTTAAAACTTTGAAAATGTTTTTTTCTGTACAGTAACCACTTGTTTTTTTTTGTCAGATATTATTGATGAATTTCCTCGTGAGTGTCCCAACATTCCTCTTTCTGAGAGAGTTGACTGTTTCCCAGATGCTGGAGCCTCACAGGTATGAATAATTGTCATTTGCAGGAATGCAGTCCTGCTTTTGAACGATTGTTGTGCTATATTAGAATATTTAAGAATAAAACAATGCTTTCTGATATATTTATATTTTTCAGTACTGTTTCTAGAATTAAGTTATATATTGTTATGCTGGTAATCGTTCCACTAGTTAGAGTGATCAATAGAATTTTGGTGGCAATAATAATGTTGTTTACAGCGGCAGTAATGACAGTATGACAATGTAAATAATGCCATTAATATTAACATTAACCTTTCCTCTGTGTAGATGAAATGTGAACAGCGTGGCTGCTGCTGGAGCCCTCTGGATCAGACAAATGTACCCTGGTGTTACTTTCCAACCAACCATGGATACACAGTTGAATCAGTAAAGGGACCAAACTCTTTTGGTAAATCCATATTTCTCCTTTCTACCCTGCTTTCATGCTCATGTGTTCATCTAATGATGGAAATATCTGGTTTTCTATTTACCTTATCTTCTGACTGTAACTGCTCCACATCCCCTCAGACTGTTGGTCTGCCTCACATCATTTTCCCCTTTCACTTACTTTGCCTAAGGCATGGTATTCTGTGAAATAAGACATGGATGGCATATCAGAAAAACATGATTGACTCTGCAGCATGCAGGTTTTCCATTTTCTGCTTGATCTCTCTGCCTAATGTTAACTCTGTTATTGGTTATAATCAAGAAGTTATATTTGACATTTTATGTCAAATCTGAACTACAATATTTTAGACATGCCACATGCAAAGTAAAGAAAATTTCATTAAGAAAAATGTTTGAATTACAAGGATGCATTTCAAACTGCTGTTTTCTGATCTTTAGACTAAAAGGAATGCTATCAATAATATTTTATCTTAGCTATGAAAGGTTGTGTACAGCAGTCATGTTACAGCATGAAAATAAATGTAGCTCTTTTTACATGAGTTAACTGAATATTTCTGCATGGATTCTGTCATTAAGTGCATCATAGTTACTATGCAAATTACCAATATTTACCTCTGAGGCAACTGAGAACTTTAAAAACATTGCACTCTTTGATCACAGTGGAAAATGAATAACTTGGGAATTATGTTCCTTCTCAGGTCACTTGAATAATTTAATAGCGGCTCAAGCTACGGACTTTTGCATGTTAATAATAGCTGATTCAAGAAAACTGTTTTTGTGAACGGTGAAATGACATTTTAGATAAATTGCATATTGTCTTAGTATTTTGCTCGGAAAGGAGAAACAAAACATCTAAATGGGTCAGACTAATGGTTCACAACATTTTGATCTCTGCCGACTCATAATAACCATGAAACTGCAGAGCCTTTGTATTTCATTGCTTTGGTCACACTTGGTTAAAAGTGTGACCAAATTCGACAATAGCACAATAATCAAGTCACTTCCAATACCAAGGATAGATTTGACCTCCTAAACCCCTCTTAACTAGAGAGAATCAATTGAAAGATGCAGGCTGATTGTAAAGACAGTGGACACACCCAGGTTAAATTCATTAGCCAGGGCTGGGAAGATGTTAAAATTAGCCTTTCAGATGGGATTGAAAGGGCACTGTAACAATCTGCAAAGGCTCATTCATAGGAGAGAATACATCAGTACAGGAACAAAGTGCTTCATTATAATCAGTAATAAAAGGTCCGGTTACAATCACTCAAATGTGACTTTACATTGATGCCATGCATACTTGGAATATTAAAGAATCCTTTAGAAAAAACACTTTGGATGAGTATTGTTATAATTGATATAATTACTACTTTTTAGTTAAGCAGATCACTGTTTTAATTGTTAAAAAAATCCACTGCTGTCTTGTCTTTCTTTTTGCAGAATTAATAGCTCAACTAAAAAGAATGCCTTCACCTTCTTTGTTTGGTGGGGATGTAGAAGAACTTACATTTCATGCAGAAATGCAGACAAACAATCGACTTCGATTTAAGGTAAACAATAATAAACTATTACCTCTTGCTTTTTCTGTCACAGTCCACACATTCAAAATGTATGCAGGCAGATTAAATTATGAAAAAAGTGATCATGGAATCTACAATATTGCTAAAAAGGATAATATATACGTATAAATACACCTCGAAAATCACAACCATGATATATGATCTCATAGACATTTACTAATGCTCTATAATGTCTTAGCACATTATACACAACTAAAATATTGCCTGTGTTCCCTCCATCCAAAATCAGCTTCTTTGTCTGAAATCATTTTACCTTTGGATTTTTTAAGTAGCGAACTGAATTAGATTAAGAGTTTTTGGACAACGACAAAAACTCTTAATCTAATGTTGGAAAACTATCAAAAGCTTATATATATGCACAATAAACCATTTTAGTTGGGATAGTTCACAGCTGTGACAAGACTCCTATGTACCCAGATTTATCCCTTTTGCTTAGTTAATGCTTCTGATTTTTCATTGACAATGAGAATACACTCTTCAGTCATCTATTCAGCAGTTTCAGCTAATATTAGCAGCTAATGCTTAAACCGTAGATTATGCTATTTTTGTTAAAGACTATTTGGAAAATAACAGAAACTAACGTCACACATTCACTTACACCAAAGTAAATCTGATATTGCACAGGTCTATGTAGACAATGATCTTTTAAGTAAAGGACGTGTCTATGCAGCGTGTTTAAGCTGATTATTCCCAGAAATTTGATTTTGGTGATCATTTAAAAGGACTCAGTGTTTTATAAAATTATGTCTTAAGTATTGCATAAAAAGTGGTGTTGTTGACTAAATATCTGTGATGACTAAATATCAAATCACATTTAATAGAAATCTAATCAAGCTAAATTAAATTAAATCAATTCAGGATATGTGTAATAATACCCATCCCTAATTCACACTCTAAATGTTTGTTTCCTCTTCCATTAGATCTATGATACCAACAACAAGAGGTTTGAAGTCCCTCATGAGCACATCTCTAATGTTCCCAAAAACCCATCCAATCCTATCAGCACCACTCTAGAGATATCACACAAACCCTTTGGCCTCATTGTGAAACGGCATGGGACCCAAAAAGTTCTGTGAGTTTTCACAATCTTTCTGTTCTCTTTGTATACTGATGTTAGATCCAAACTGGACCTACAATTTCATACAATATTAGTTCCATGGTGAAACATGGTATATAAAATCCAGGATGTGAGAAAAATGTCAGTTGGAGTGTGAAAACGTGCAGGAGAGCTTACCTTTAAACACTGACAGACTGATGGTGATATTACTGCACAACAGTTATAGCAGTGGATTTCTCTCAAAAATACTTTTTTAAGAAGACTGCAGTCTGTTAGCAAAACAGACTGCATAGATGCTATTCTAGAGGAAAGTCATCTGTCATATGAACCAAAAGACAAAATATGAAAAGCTGAGTTCCTGAATATTTGATTTTGTGTCTCTTATGGTCAGCTGAGAGGAATACAAGTTGAAACTTGTCAATAGACTGCCACTGATGCTGTGTTTCTAATCTGATGCAATTATGTCAGAAAGTCTCAGTGGTGGCTTGTGCTTCAGTTCATCTCATTGTGATGCATTGCTACAGAATGACTTGTGAGTCCTTCCTATGATCCATGTTAGCTGATTAATTATGTTCACGTCAGTCCAGAGCACATTTAGTTTAGCATAGTGATCAACAACCCCCTCAGAAAAGTGCTGTCATGCTCCCTCATACAGTCCTGTAAGGTTATAGACCTATATTCTCTTACTGTGATATTCTCACTGCCATTTATTGCACAACTTTTTCTTCACAGAAAATGTAGATATTTTCAATTATTTTTCTTATTGGGATGATAATGGCCATATATTAGTTCTGAATATTGCATTTGATACAAATAGCTGAGCTTTACTGATGTTTACTGTTTGTCAATACAGTTAAGTGCACAAATCATCGGTACACTGTTCATTTATTTAATACACCCCTTGCTTCCTGTTTAAGTGCTGACATTGAAAGGGAGGCAGCAGTGAAGTTGGCAATAAGGTTATTGTTGATTTATTTGGTATGAGAGCTACGGATGACTGGCTGTCTTTCTTACACATGAATGGTTCAGAGAAAACAGTGTACAGACATAGACTGTCAAAAGCATTTACTCACTGTATGCCCACAAGTGTGACTGACTCCAAAACTGGTCAAATGTTAGAAAGCAGCTTTCCAAGACCTCCTCCAATAAAATTTCCACATGAGCCTCCACGTCCATGGCTGAGCATTTCCACTTTTCAGATTACAACCAACTCTCAAAAACACTAGACATGTAATTTAGTCAGATTTGAAATATTTTTCAGTTGTTTGGTAAATTGGTCACGAAGCAGAATCGAAAATGAATTAGCACATAATTTATCACATATTCATCACCTTATTCATCTCGGCACACTATCAAACAGCACAGCTGTCTTCCCAGTAATCCACCTGACCTTGAACCAGAAGGAATTATACTGCTCCACAGATTAGCTCTTTAGATTGCTTCAGCATTTTTTCCCATGCTCATAACACTCTCTATACACGTGCATTGCCAGTGCTCTGCGGAGGGTTTAAGCAATAAATCAGAGATTTTATTTCTGTTAATTCCGAAACTACCTAACTAAATGTGTGTTTTTAACCATATTACTTCTGCATTGATAATATGAAGTTATCAGGAGCAATACTTGATATGATGTGATGTTTTTATCACTGATTGATAATATTTGGTTAATAAAAAAAAGGAACCATATCTATCACATGATATAAAAAAAAATAAAGTTTCCACATTATGAAATATTGCTATGTGACGATGACTTTGCTGTTTCATCTGTGTAGCTGCCAAATAGTTGTCATAAAATATTCTTGGAAATACAAACGATTTACAGTTTGACAATGTGACAACACTTTATGCTGGGATTGGGAAAATGAAGAAAACTCTTTGTGTAATCTGTTTGTGACCATGATAATTAATGCACAATTTACGTTCACTATATCTGCAAGCTTTACTTAATATGATCTGACAGCTGTTTGCAGCTTCAGTATTTCAACTATCAGTGCATGTCTTGTTTTGAAGACAAGAGAAATGCAACCCAGAGGGCTTATTAGAGCCTGATGTGATGGTCTGTCTTCTCTCTGGTTTTTCCTCTACACAATAACTCCCCCACACGTCCTTGTCTTATTTCCATTCTCTACTCTCCATTTCACTTCAACCTCATTTTTTTCTCTATCCTTTCTTTCTTTCTTTGACATGTTTTCTTTCTCTCCGACTCTTTTTCTTGTAGGTTTGACTTCTCATTTTTCTTGTCTACACATATTTAGGTTTGACACTACAATGGCTCCACTGGTGTTTTCAGACCAGTACCTACAGCTGTCTGCTCGGCTTCCATCTCACAACATCTATGGCATTGGTGAGCATGTACATACAAGATATCGTCACGACACAAACTGGAGAACATGGCCTATTTTCTCTAGAGATGCCTTCCCGAATGGGGTAAGGATGATTTGCGCGCGCACACACACACACACACACACACACACACACACACACACACACACACACACACACACACACACACACACACACAGACAGACAGACTGCTGTTTAAATGCATCATATACTTAAACTTAAAGTCCTACATGTGTGTGTTCTCCATCACTAAGGGCTTATAAGCTGATTAGAGGGTGTATTCATCTCCTGATATTCTTGCATCTCTCCTAACAATTTTTTTCCTTAAACCCCTCTATCCCCCTCTGCCTTCCCTACAGGGAACACACAACCTCTATGGGCACTATCCCTTTTTCCTCTGTCTGGAAGATGGAAGTGGGAAGTCATTTGGAGTCTTTCTCATGAACAGCAATGCAATGGGTAAAACAAAGCAAAACAAAAAAGTTTATACTTGGTACACGTATTACCAAACATAGCACTTACCTTTGAGATGTTGAGAAAAAAATACAAATATAAAAAGCAGCAGGGTTTAAAATAATAAGGCACGCTATGTAATTATTCACAACAAGCATATCGAATGATGGTGAAATAGAAAGTCTGGACATAATGCTTCTTAAATAAATGAGTAATGCCTCATTCTACAAACCAAGTGGAGTTTCTGCTGCTTCAGTTAAAAAAAGTGCCAATAAATCACAGAGAATGTTTCATGGCCAGAGCAGATGCTTGGAAGTGATAGATATGCCCAGTGACATGTTTTTCTCCCTTGTATATACATTTCTTTAATATAAAATACTTTTTTCCCATCAAAACAATATGTCTATACAGCAGAATGTCTGTTCATAATTATGATAATAAAAGGTGAGAAATATAATTTTCTCTATCTTCTTTTTCTTGTTCTTGTCTAGAGATGACTCTGCAGCCCGCCCCAGCTGTGACCTACAGGACTATTGGAGGAATCCTTGACTTTTTCATTGTCTTTGGAGACACACCAGAACAAGTGGTGCAGGAATTCCTGGAGGTAATTTCTTTAAGTTCAGCTATCTATAGTGGGAGTTAGTCTATTGTATCAGAGTGATATGCATGTGTATGAATGTCCTCGGCATGGTAACCCCTTTAACATTTTACCAAACTATGCTGTTTAGCTCATTGGCAAGCCCGTCATTCCTCCATACTGGTCACTGGGTTTCCAGCTTTCTCGTTGGGACTATGGGAGCCTGAGTGAGGTCAAGAACACAGTGGAAAGGAATCGTGCTGTGGATCTACCTTATGTAAGAGCCTGTTTGCTTTTTTTAACACTTTACTTTTATTATTGTTATTTATATACTTTAAAGAATGGGGTGATGCTATTCCACACTCTCAATCCAAGCAGCACAAAATAAGACTATTAATAATAATAAATGATAAATATGTCTAAGACAATTGTTCATAAACCTCCCTGCTCTTCATGCTTTTTCTGCTCTAAGTCCTTTTATTTAATGATGTCAGTTGGATTTTGTCAAACATAGGAGACACCAATAGACTGTGCTGCTTTCTGCCGTCTTTTCTGATGACACGTTGTAAAAAGGTTTAGACAACAAGATTTTGCCTGTTTTTATCCACTACTTTTTAGTGTACACACTCTTACACTATCAAGCTGTATTTTATAGTGCTGAGTTTACAAGTTTGAGAGTTCTTAATCTCTTATGCTTTTATTTCTTTTGCCACATGTTATGACTTCTTACATAGGTAAACAATTAACATCTATCAGGTTAGATATTAGTTGTGCAAGGTTATGACTAGGCACCCCTTCCTTCAGAGTAGATAACATATAGTTGTTGAAAGATGTCTGTTTTAAAAACTGGAAAAAAAGAGACTGTCAGACAATGTTTTTATTTTCTTCCTTCTTTTCCATAAGCAGGTACTACTTTAAAGGCTACCACAGCTGTATTGCTTTTAGTGAGGGAGAAAGAGGCAATTGATACTTCACCTTCTGAACCCCTTTTTGAATTTAAACCTGTTGTGCACTACAATGTCGTTCCAGAGGCAAAAGCCTCAACCACTACACTATCTATGGAGATGTGATATGAAAGTTCAAACAGGAGTTCAACAGACAGTCAGAGTGATAGGGATGGCCTTTAGCTTGGAAGGGGTAATTCAGCTTTCTGTCAAGTAATGGAGAGTCTTCTGGGCTCTACAGGTTCAATCCCGGAACCACTATTTTTCAAGCATCACTGAATGTTAGTGATGATCAAAGATCAATCGACCCAAGTTCCTTTCATTATCTCATTCATCGTGATCTGAATGTTAAGACACTTTAACAGCTGGTCTCTACTGAGACATTTAACAAATACCAGTTTGCTTGACATTTTCTTGGGAATGAACTTTACTTTGTATCTTTTTCTGCGCTGTGAAGGTGAATAACAGTAAAAAGTCCTTTTAATGCAGAGAAGTGATGTTTCACACACTTTTTTTTGCAATAGCAAAGTTAAACTTCAAATCTGAATCTTTATGCCCTTATAAAACATTCAGCAGTACCACAAATCAGGAGTGATTGCACCAATCAAGGATAGGGTTTGAACTCAGTTTTCTTTCACTATCAAATAAAAACAAACTTTCCACCCATCTCAATATACGCTCTGATAAGCTCCAATCTTTTTTTCACATCTAAATACATTAGACTGCAGCTGCTTCCTCTCCTGTTCTACTCAAGGACATGTTTGAGAACCATTATAGACCACGGAGGGTATTATCACATTCTCCCTAATATGTCTGGAGTCGATTACCATTAGAAGAAGGATCTGGCAGTGTCTTCTAAACCATCTGCTGCATTAATGTGAAGTAGATCTTGGCCAACATCAGACAGCCAAAACACACGCATAAAGTCATACGGTAGCAAAAAAAAAAAAAAAAGAAAAGAATGCATTAATATTCTGCTTACCCAAACTGTGGGATCATATTTCCAAAAATGTTTACACTCACATATGGTTCCATCAAGTCCAGTAGACACATAAGCAGTTAAACCATGAGGCTTATAGTCCAAATGTTTAACAGTGATTTATTGGCTATTCTATCATGGAAATGTTTTAAGTTATTAGCAAAGCCTACCAAAGTTACACAAAGTATGAACATAAATGGGTTCATTTAAAAAGTATTAAGCCTGATGTTTAGATTTTCAATTAAGTTTTGAATGTTTGATGACATTGAACCTGCATAAAACAAATTTATCAAGTTCTACATCCAATTAAGACACCATAGAAAATTACATGAAACATTTATTCAGAATTGTGTTTTTCCCTTAAAAGTATGGATAGCTACATGTAAAATATATTTATATATGTATGTATATGTATATTTTATTTCTATATAGGACATCCAATACACTGACATTGACTATATGGAGGAAAAGAAAGATTTCACCTACGACAAGGTGAAGTTCCAGGAGCTCCCTCAGTTTGCTGACTACCTGCATGAGAAGGGACAGAGGTACATCCTAATCCTGGTAAGAACTACTTCACTACCACATTCTCCACATTAGAAACACAACTGAGAAATTAGCAATCTTGGGTAGCAATCTTACATTCAGATCTTTGGCTAATTCTAATTGTTAATTTACAAGCATATCAATTTGATCTTTATTATCCTCACATTTACCATCTTTTAAATAAATACAATCTTTCTATCATATAAGCAAATCTTCCTCAAATGAAGAAATTTAAACATAATTTTCTGTTTTCTGATATCTTAATTGTCATATTTCTTCCTAGGATCCTGCAATAGCAACAAGTAAACGTGTTGGAAATACTCCATATGAGTCATATGACCGTGGGAATGCAAAGAATGCTTGGGTCACAGAATCAGATGGTACAACTCCTCTGATAGGAGAGGTGAGAAGCATTTTTTTTTTTTTTTTTTTAAGATTTGTGAGTAAAGCTGAACCTGAGCTCAAATGCACTGATTGTTCAATCGAATGTTGCTAAGGGGTAGCTCGGGTGATGCACAAGAGTGTTAATTACCCTGTCATATTAGTGCAGTTTGCTCTCAGGGGATATTTTGAAGATGTACATTTGTCATACAGGTCAAATAAATAAAAACACTTACAACATACCATATATTCTGGGACAGGTTAATGGTTGCTCCCATGGAGACTAACTTTGTGAGAAAACTGATGTACCTCTTGCTTCTGATTAAACTTCACCTTGTACCTTCCGCTACCCTCTGATTTCATCAGTTTATCAAAAGGGCATGCAAACAACATTATTCTTGGCAGGAGGATTTTTATATGTGGAGATGTTGTTAAAAACAATTGATGGAAGCTTGTTTATATATATAAACATCTTTTTCCAGCGACTTTTTGCATAACACAGATGACATAATATGACATAAATGACATAA
This sequence comes from Pseudomugil tenellus, assembly GCA_037177515.1. NCBI lineage: Eukaryota > Metazoa > Chordata > Actinopteri > Atheriniformes > Pseudomugilidae > Pseudomugil > Pseudomugil tenellus. Next base: position 21,382,534 of record JBAMHX010000010.1, read on the forward strand.
TACAATATTAAAACGTGCAGTGTTAATCTGTGTATGTGTTTAGTTCAGAGTCAATACGAAACCAGATACATTTTCCTAATGGAAGTTCAAGCCCCCAGAATGTAATTTTTAATCCTTTTTCCCCACAAAGCACGCATTTTTAAAAAGCTTTTTCCTGCAGAGTCTCGTGGTGGGGGGTGAAAATATGTTGCTCCCGTGTGTGCCTTTGATCGCGCACACGATTAGACCTAGTTCCTCCACTAATCACCCTTTCATGAAATAGGTCAAAGATATGCATTAGTACATAATCTTAAAATGTTTGCATCATGGGTTAAATGTGTCAGTGTCTGAAGATGAATGCTGGTGGAGGGAGAATAAAAAAATATAAAGATGATAATAAATATATGATTATTTGTGTATCAATTTTATTTGTGCTATGCTTTTGTAGGTGCATGCATAATTCTAGTTTATTGTAGCTCATTTCTGTACATTTTTCTGGTAGCCCATATATGTCTGTGAATAAAACAATAGTAAAACCCCACCTGCATAGGTAAAGATTTATTTTCAGACCAATTGATGGGAGTAAACAAAGTAGCTGGAAGAGAAAGAAGCCTCTATGTGGGTTTCAAAAGTGATGATGGCAAAGAGACAGAAACATAGGCAGACAGTCACAGATAATAGATAGAATGGGATTGGATAGGGAGACAGACTGACTGTCTTACTGAGTGTCTGACAGAGATATATACTTGAGGCTAGCTACAGTTAGACATAAGAGACAAAAGGACAGATAATCAGGTACACAGAACAAAGAGAAACATAAAATGGAAGGTAAAGGTAGAAAGACTGGCTGTTCCCGAAATGAGGCAGAAAGAAATAGAGTAAAATAGATAGGTAGAATGACAAGAAAAGATGATATGGTACACACAGGAAAGGCTAGATTAAGATAAGTAGCTATGGTCTGTTTTGCATTTGAGCAGAAATCTGAAAATGACCAAGCTCGTCAGGAAGACTCAAGACGAGACATCTGCAAAAAATCTATCAATAACTTGTGACCTTGGTGTTTAGACCACATGCCTACAACATATATCTATAAATCTGTGTGTATGCACGCGAGTGTACATCAGTGTGATTCATGCCCTGCTACAAACCAGGTTGTACAGTTATTACTGGTGGAAGTAAAGGTAAACTATAGCTACAAAGGAGCAACCTTGAGATTTAATATATCTGTGCTCTACAGAAGAGCTCCTACACTGAAAATGCACACGCACAAACAGACAGGAAACCTCAGCCTCTGTAAATTAATCATTTTTCTCAATACATGTCATTAAGGACGACTTCTAACACACAGTCACGGCTAGAGATTTCTATTGCATTATCGATTTCTCCTTTTCTCTGTTCTCTTCCTCAACTCGTCTGTCTCTTTATCCCCTTTCTCCTTTGCCATCTCCTTCTCATCAATCCACCCGTTCTCTTAGTTTATCTTTTCTCTCTTTTCTTTGCCATTCACACATGTCCAAGCATTTTCTCTAACACCCTTATATAAACATTTTTCTCATTATTTCTAAAGGAATCCCAACTCCTACACATTTCAGATGGTCATGCCCTGAGAGATTGTTAGCATCTATTTAAACACCTATTTAGCACTGAAATAAAAAGTTAACATCATTAACGTCACTATACAACCAAGTCCTGTCAAGCCAGACATAAAATTGAGACCTGTACCTCCGACTTGGAGGCTCACATGGTGATGGCACACTAATATAATTTTAAAAAGTCTTTAAACATCTGATCAAATCCTGTAAATAACTGGTATCTCATATTCCCTGTTTTGTAGGTCTGGCCAGGGGAGACAGTATTTCCAGACTACACCAGCCAACAGTGCATCGAGTGGTGGGTTGATGAGTATGAGCGATTCTACGCAGAGATCAAACACCATGCCCTCTGGATCGTGAGTTGGTTTCCAAAACATAAAGTGAACTCAGTAATTAGCTGTTCAATTGCTGCAAATTCTGAACCTGGCATTATTCTGCAGCCAATTACATGCACACAAGGCCAGTGAGCTTAGATTTTTGCAATTTTCAGTGGCAATTACTTCACTGTGGGTTGAAGACTGATGCCAATAAAGGGCACCAAGCAAAGGCTAACACAAAAAAAAAAAAACAGACTGAAATTTGTACTGTTAATGACTTCTCAGCTGAAAATTTGGTTTAGACTCACTCATTACTCAGGCTATTTGCTCCAACACACAAAATGTCCAGTCTAAGCCTCCTCTTGAGACCTTTGCTCACTTCAGGGCTCTTGACTAATGCTTATTATGAACAAGAGGAAAAGAAATGTTATGCCTCCTCAGCATGTAATCACTTTCTTAGATGAATCTTGGAGCCATAAAACTGCCAATAAATGGTTATAATTAGTCCTTAAAGTTGTCAGTTTAAACTTGAATTCATGTTGTCCTTCTACTCAAACACATGCACTTTCAGGACATGAATGAGGTGGCTAATTTCAAGCAAGGATCAAGTAAGGGCTGTGCCATTAACAACCTCAACTACCCTCCTTATACTCCAAGTAAGTCATATTTTCAGTTCTGATCTGCAATCAGAAAAAACTCTCAATTTAGTCACAATACTCTTTTTTCCTTCTTTGGAGAGGAGGGAATGTTGTGCCCAATCAAACTTGTGCACTTTTACTTTGTCCGATGCATAAGGACATATTGTCAGTAACATTTTAGTCTCATCTTTATAAATAAAAAACAGAAGCTGCTAGGGGTATGTACTGCTTCTTTTACCTAAAATGTTGTTAGATTAGCTTCAATAAATCATAAAGTAACTAAAACTTCAGGGGAAACTAATCAAAAATAAGGAGCCTCAAGTGAAGAATTTGTAAAATGGCTCTTTTGCAACGTCATTTATTCCAAAGGTGTCCCAGACAGACTGATTGTACCTGAAGAGGCAGCATGCTTCCCTGATGCCTCCCTTTTTATTGCACCCCTTTATGGTCATAATTTCCCCCCACTGCTCTTTCTTTTCTCATTTCCTCATTGTTTCACTTTTCTGTTGTACTATATATCAAGGTGTTTCTCATTTTCTGCCTCTCCTCCATCTTCACATCCCTTCTTGTTCTTCACTCTATATTGGTATTCACTCCATACTTCTAACTTTTCTTTATTTCCTCAACTCTATTTTCTTTTCCCCTTAGAGATTTTGGATAATCTGATGTACAGTAAGACCTTGTGTATGGATGCCAAGCAGGCCTGGGGGAACCACTATGATGTCCACAGTCTGTATGGCTACTCAATGGTGCTAGCTACTGACTCGTAAGTGCATCCATAATCAGTGACATGATCAGTTTGGTCAACTTGTGAAATAGAAGTCAACTTTCTGCACCCCCCTTAAGAGTGATTGAACAACCTGAGAGTGTAACAAAATTTTAGATCAAGCACTGAAGAATCTGAGCAGTGGCCCTAAAAGAAAATTATAGAGCCGGCATGCAAAAGTTCTGTCAGTTCACTGCAGTGCAGTGACTTATGCCCTCCTTTGAATCATTGGCTGTGACTCTCATAGACAAATTGAAAGTTGGATTCCATGTGTAGAAGTATGCTTTAATGAGCCCAGCTCCCAGGGTGCTTGAATGAATTTCTCATCTGGGTCTGGCACTGGAACTGTTTAATGGCCCATTATGTTCACAAACCTACAACGGGGCATCACCATGAGTACAGTGTGTAATCACCAAGACATCGAGATTCATATAGATCGTGGATATCTGCCAAATGATGGCACACATACAAGCTCGTTGACATAAATAATTGGTCCTATATGCTTACAAATCCTCTCAGTTTATATATAATAACGTCTGTATTGTGCAGGCTGTTTTTTTAGACTAGATAAATAGAGGAATTTATCCCATATCATGGCTCATGGAATTGGACATTTTTTTTATGTTTTTATGTCACTAATAAGCACTGATAATGGCATAGGAAAGAAAACACATAAAACAGGTTTTAATGAAAGGTAGGACACCCTAAAGAAGGTAGAATAGTACACCCAAGGGCACATCTGTATCGTTAGGGCAGTGCTTCTCAGTTCCAGTCCTCAGGCCCCCCTGCCTTGCGTGTTTTAAAAGCAACCCTTCTTTAACACACCTAAAATAAATGACCTACTCGTTAACAAGCTGCAAAGAATGTGATGGGCAGGTTCATGAATCTGACTCAGCTGTGTTGGAGTAAGGACATGCCTAAGACATGCAGGGCAGGGGGGGCTGAGGACTAGAATTGAGAAGCACTGCGTTAGGGGAACCAATTGTATTTTCAGATTGATAATCCAGAGCTTTTCGTGCTAAATATTTTTGCTCAAAGAAAGGTATAGGCTATAGATGCAGAAGCAGACACATGCAGTATGGCATAAATAGAATGTGTGCATGATGAAAACTATCATATTTAGACTACATGTGGTTATTTTCACTCACAGGCATGAAAATATATATCTTCTCTTCTTGAAGACTCTCTGCTTTAATACCAAAGATGACTAACCTTGCATTTGCCACATTATTTTTACCCCTTTTTTTGTTTCACTGTCCTCCAGTTAAAATGTGTCTTGGCAAAGAACACACATTTTTAAAACATCAGCAAGGCTTTGTCATGGAGATTTTTGCACTTTTATTTATCTGATGCACTAAATGGTATACACTGAAGATAAACAACATTGTATATTGTATATATACATGATTTATGTTTTTTCCTCATATTTTATGTATTTATTGTCCCTGATCTCTACGTCCTTACTATTTTAATAAACCCCACTTTGCCAGCATGGTTCTGCCCTCACTGTCTTATCTCCAACCCATAGAGCTCTAAAGCGTGTGTTCAAAGGAAACCGTACCCTAATGCTGACCCGCTCCTCCTTTCCTGGTGTTGGAAAATATTCTGGTCACTGGCTAGGGGACAATGGTGCCAACTGGAATGACATAAAATGGGCAATTCCTGGCATGCTTGAGTTTGGACTTTTTGGAATTCCCTATGTGAGTACCAACCTTTTTGTGCACACACAAAAACAGACACAAAAAGCAAAGATTAAGGGAAAGAAATCACTAGCATGTTTCTAATAAAGAGCTTGGCAGAACAAGAAGGAACTGTTTTTAAATTGGAACTCCAATCTGATGCAGCTTAACCCAAAGCCCAATCCGATCTTTTACTTTTCATATAATTTATTATGCTGAAAATTGGCCTTTGAAAATCTAAGGTCACTCAAATGAGAGACAATAAGGAAAGATTATGCCAAATTGTGCCAAAATGGCCAATTTGGAGACCTTGCCTGAGCTGTCTGTACTAAAACTTCTTTAATTTTCCTTGCTCTGCTTCTCCTCATGAGAACTGGTCTTTGCAGAGGTATTGACACATATAGTGCCAAGATTTGATAAAGGTTTAGAACTACAGCTGCATCCCTATACAGAGATAAAAAGCACATTTAAAAAAAATTTGGTATGACAATATATTAAATATATCTTTAATAAAAAAAATAAGCTTCTAAGATATCCTAAGAAAATTATTATTTCTTTTAGCCAGTGATTTTGTCTTTTGAGCAAATCTCTCATTTGTCTTTTTAAAGGCAGATTTAATTGCTAATTGAGATCTATGCTCCAACAGAGCATTCAGACAGAGGAGTTGGCAAGAAAAAGTGGGTCTTGAAAAAGATCCATTACAATGTCTGGAAAAATACAACTTTGCAGAAATAAAATAGTTGAGAAAATGCACTGCCACTGTCTACCCGACTGCATGTGTGTTTCTCCTGCTGCAGAGTGCAAATAACAGTAAGAAAACAACAGGACGTCGATTATACACACAAACCACACACACATCCCTCCAGCTGTGCACATCAGGTGGTTTTACAGATGCCAACTACTCCTGGTAGGACTCCATCAAGCAGATTTTAGGTTCCTTCAGAACACTAACACACACATGCTCAGACAAAGAAAGAAAGGAGAAATGGGATTTGGATCGATTCCTTCCTCCTGAGTATGTTGTAAAATGTGGCCAGTTGTAAACAATAAAAAGCAAGCAGTCTCTGCAGACTGGCCTTTGACTCACTCTCTTTCTTGGACTCCATTGTGCAAATAATGTAAATAAAGATTACTGACAACATCTACCATCTGCCAAAAAATCTAGCTTGAGTTAAGCTAACAATTAAAAAAATAGAAACATTGAAAACTAAATATTTATAACTTTATATATTTATTTTTTATTCACTGCAAAATATGTGTTAACCTCATATATACATATACAGTATACATAATGCTTGATGCAGCTAATTTTAAAATAGTTACTTTAACTGTTATGTGTGTGTATGTATATACATATAAGTGTTTATAGGGGCTGCACGGTGGAGAGGTGGTTAACTCTGTGACTGCTCTCTTAATTCACAGCAAGCAGGTTGACGGTTTGATCTCTGGCTCGGGCGGTGGCCTATCTGTGTGGAGTTTGCATGTTCTCCCCATGTTAGAGTGGATTCTCACCGGGTTCTCCGGCTTTCTCACACAGTCCAAATACATGCACCTTGGGGATAGGCTGATTGGGGACTCTAAATTGCCCATAGGAGTGAGTGTGTGTGTGTTTATCTATGTGTGTGGCCCTGTGATGGGCTGACGACCTGTCCAGGGTGTACTGCTAGGATTGGCTCCAGCCCCCCGCGACCCTGTCCGGGAATAAGTGGTAGAAAATGGATGGATG
>JBAMHX010000010.1:21398586-21409620 GCA_037177515.1 Pseudomugil tenellus
GAACAGTAAAGGCAAAAACATAGACCACAAATGTACAATGCTTCTGTCATTTATGTTTTTCAGGGTGTGGAGACAGTGCGGGCTTATATACCAGATGCAGTGTGGTACAACTATGAGACGGTGAGAATATTCTTCATTAATGAAATTTCTTTTTTTATTAAATAAATCAGACAGGAAACTTTGATAGCATGATTTGAACACAGTGCTGTTGTTGCTGTTTAAATCATATGCACACATTAGTGAGGTGAAAACCTAAAAAACAGTGGTGGTGGAGGATGAAGTTTGAGATCTCTGGTCTTTAACGCGTTAACTTCTAGACAACTTTAATATACTATTAATGTGTTTTTACTACCTATTACCAGATTTACATTGTAATTAAACTTTGTCAAACAGTTTGATAGATTACAATTTTATATTCTAAACATAATGACTTTCCGTACTGTCATCACAGTCAAATATTGTGACGTCATTGGTGGATAAAGCGTCCAAATTCCATTCATCTGGGTATTCTAATTAAGGGTTGCAGGTAGCTTTAGCCTATCCCAGCTATCAACCAGCTGTAAAAAATAAATATTTTATTTGGAAAATTAACTTTGGGGTCAGGATTAGAGCTTCAACTTAAAATAAAGCTTAATGCAGCAACATTTATTGAGCGGTTGAATTATTATCAACACATGATTACAAAAGTGTGGCTAATTAAGTGTTAACTAAGTGCAAACTATTGCAAAGAAGCTCAGTCCTGACAACATAAACAGAAAATATGTTGCACATGAAAGTTTTTGCCTGAAGTTCGGTTTGAGACTGTGATACTAGAACATTAGAGTAACTGAGTAAGAGAAAGGGCAAAGATAGAGTGAGAGAGACCATCTTCCTGACAGATAGATAAAAGAGGTGCCAAGCTCCTTTGGGACCTTATTTGGGCGTCACAGTGGCAATGTAAAGCAACCACTGATCAGATGAATGATTAGATTGGCTGTCTCGCCGCTGGCCCTTTGTCCTGGTTGGTCCCCTGTGATTATCTGGGTAGGAGGATGGAAGAGTGGGAGGGCAGTGAAAGTTGTGAAAATGACCATAAAAAAGAAAGAAAAAAACAGAGTTGACGAGAGAAAATATGTGAGATTCAGTTCATGGCATGAGAAGAAAAGTAGGAGTAGACTAAAATTACAATCTGGAGAGAACTGGGACGATTGTGGGGCTGGACAGTGAGTCTAAGAGACGAGAAGACAAGCTTAGAGAGGACCTCCTTAGGAAGACAATGAGGGGAAGATAGGATCTGAAATTGCTTGTAGTTCTTCGACTAACTCCCGCCTACACACAGACCTATATTGCAGAGCATCAAGTCACTCGCACACACATACACCAGAGGTGAGAGGGATGAAAATGGGATAAAGGGAAAAAATGAATTAGAGCATCACAAGAGAGAATAACATGGTATGGAGAATGAACTAGGTAGAAGGAAAATGAAAGGAGATGGAGGAAGGATGTTTCAGACTGATCTGTGGATTCAGTCCTCAGGGGATGAAGAATTAACTGTGCGCCATCAGGATCCTCGGAGAAAAGAATTTTGGCTGCAAGGAGAGAAGAAGACTAGGGAACATTTTTCTTTTCTTTTTAATGAAAATGGAATGGCACAGTCAATACTTGTTTTAATAATGTAAAAGAAATAACACATTAAGTATAGGCTTCAAGTGGCTCAGTCACTTCTAATTATGCTATTAATAGTTTTGAATGTCTTTGATAATTACTCATAATGTAATTCGTGACAGATTGCATTGTCCAAAAAAGAGGCTGACTTCATGGTTTCAGTACAACAGTCCCTCTGAAAAGTGCAACAGGTTTAAATCCTGATCAGTCAACTGTGTCTCCTCATAATATATATAATCAGTTAACCAAAAGTAACATTAAAGGCAGGAGAGGGGGGGAAGCCTAGAATCTAAAGAACTATTGTGTGGGTTTAAATATTAATAATGAATAATATTTACCTCAGGAGCAACACCTCCTATTTTCCAGCTATCTGTGTTAAGATAGACTAAAAAGGAACTCATTATGACATATATGGTGTTAAATAACTCAATCATTAATAGATAATCACTTTAATCAGTCTCAGATGCCCATTATGATAGAAAGATGCAACTGTAAGAGGAATTAATGCTAAACAAATTAAACTAATTGATATTATAATTGCTATTTATAGAACAGAATAACCAGATTTCTGAATCTGATAGAATATTTAAAATATAACTTTGATTTGAACAGTATTTAATCAAATAATCAAATACAAATCTAGAGTTTAGGAAATAGCTGTCAGAGGCTTCATCTCTTGATGCCCTAGAAAAAAAAAATTGAGGACTGTATCAGGTTTCAAGAAGATGCAGCAATTTAATTTAATTCTGCACATAAAATGGTATTAATTTCTTTTTTTGGTTTATCCAGCATGGCTAAGTAAGACTTTCTGCACGGAAACTAAACTAATAAACAAAAAACCTGGAAAAAATGTCATTGTCTTGTTCAAATACCACCATATGTTGTCAGAAAAAAAACTGTCATTACCAGCTGCTGATATGAAAAATGCATCAGTTTTATGGCTGATTTGTATGCTAATGCAAAGGTATATTAAAAAAAAAAAGAAATGGGATATGTTAATTGAATAAAAAATAACTGATTAACTAATTAACTCTAATGGACCTAGGTCATATTTCAAAGGTTAAATTTTATTTAAGATTATATTGAATATCAAGTGTAAGCTCTGTTAAAAAAGAAAAAAAAAATCAAAACAAAAGATACATTTGAGGCTAAAAGTCCCAGCTGTTGGAAGAGTACTATGTGTACAACAGGTAAAGCAGTTATAGAAAAACCCCACCAGGTCTGCAGAAGCATACAGATCCAGATTTATTCATACCAAGGGCAAACACATGTATGCCCTGCGTTCCTGTGGGTGTTAAAGGCTCCTCAGGAGAAGTGAATATGATAAAGAGGCTACAGTTTCAGACAAGCCTAAAGCGTACTCTTTCCAGCTTTGACTTGTACAAAGTCATGAGTACTCTGCTCACCTTGAGGGCCATCACAGAGATTGTCTTCTTCTGTATTTTTTATTTCATTGTTTTATTTTATTATGACAGAATGTATTTTTGTTCAACCAATCAGATGGAGCGGATAGCAGAGCGCAAGACACATGTTGATATGTATCTACCAGGTGACAAACTTGGCTTACATATCCGAGGTGGAGCGGTCCTCCCCACTCAGAAACCTGAAGTCACCACTACATACAGGTACACCTCACATGAACAAACACATTAACAACTATGGCATCCCAAATGTAGTGTAGATATATGACTAGTTTGAAAGTTATATGTCCTGTCCTGCTTCAACTTGATTTGTTTTACTGCTTTTTGGTAGTCGGCGTAACCCTATGGGTTTGATCGTTGCTCTTGATGACAACAACAAGGCAGCTGGGGAGCTCTTCTGGGATGATGGAGATTCACGAGGTATTACCTCTTTTTTCTCATGTCATGCAAATGTGTTTGTAGGTGAAACTACACTGTTACCTACACTGATTTAATGACTATCTTAAAGAAGCACTTGTCTACAATGGTTAAAATAATAAAGGCAACACATAATCATTACCATGTAACTCAAAGTCAGTCTCACATGTGGTATATCAATCTCCACAGATCAGTCTGTCCAGTTAGGAAAGAAACACTGATTGTGAATTATCAGCGTTAAAACAACACATATCACTTCCCTGTTTAAATGTTTTCTGGTTGATTTTTGGTTGTGTTTGCATTTAGTCATTGCCTACACCCATACAGGTAACCTTTGCAATCTAAAAAGTTGCTCAGGTAGTACAGCTCATCCCAGTTTGAACGTCTCCCTGTACAGTGTCAACACCATGGAGGAAGTATCAAGAGACAGGCCATTGTATCAAAACATTAGGGTGGGATATTACCCAAGCAGCAGAGCCACTATCTACTCCTTTATGCAAGAAAGAACAAGAGGAGCGATGCCTGAGCCTTACTAAGTTACCTTTAGCTGGCCACTAATGTACACGTTTCTCTCAGGAACGGACTCTGTGTGGGTAGTATGTAGACTGATGTCTACAAGTGGGACCTATGCTCAAAACAGTGCGGCAGCATCGTACAACCTAACTGGCATTTGCCAGCAAACCTCTGGGCAGATTTTTTCACTTGTACTCTGTGTTTCCATGGCTGAGACCAGATTTGCATTAAGCACACTATGGTGTCTGCAGCATGCTCCAGCTTTAATGATGTGGTAATGGGTCAGTGATGTTCTAGGAAAGCATATTCCTGAAGTGTAATTCTCATAATGGGATGAAATAATCAGTGGGCATGGGTTCCTTCAGATGCATGACAAACATCCATGTGACAGGACTGAGTCAGCAGTTCCTGCATGATGAAGGCTATGATGCTAAGGGCTTGCATACATCTTCACCAGACCTGCATCAAGTGGTGCATCTCTGGGACATCAAGTTTCACTCCATCCACTGCTACTGAAACTGTGTCTGTGTCTTCTCAGAAGAATAATTTTATCAGAAGTATATCCAAATTGGGAGTGCATAAGCGAGCGGAAGCCACAGATACTTATGAACCTTATTTGGAATGATCTTAAGGATTTTTCACAGAAGCTTAGTCATACTGATTTGACCTATCTTTTATTTTGTGTATGATTCTTAATCCAGACATCAGGAATTTTATCTGGAATATTTCATTAATCACAACCCACTTAACTGCAGTCTTGATTTCTTTGAAGTGTGATTTTGAGCAGGCGATAAATTAAGAAGTCAAAAAGAGGTTTTACACAGTGTCAGTCAGCAGCTGTAGATCAATTATCCTGCTGTGGGAATTAACAATAAATGATAAACATTTACATATTCATCTTCATCTTTTTTTTTTTTTTTTTTTGCTGTATTTTTACAGAAACTGTTGAAAATGGCAACTACGTCCACTACACGTTCTCTGTTGACTCTGTAAGTTTCTCTGCGAGATATCTGTGTCATCTCTTCGAATGGAGCTCTCATATTCTATTTGATCCAAGCTCAAATTTAAAGTTGAAAACCACTTGGGTCGTTTGACTACCCCAGTCCAGATCACCAAGCTTGATTGATCCATAGTGTACTGCTTAAGCTGTGTCAGATCAAGTACTCTGTGTTCCTACTTCACACTGAAGTGAGGATTGCCTTGCATTTTGATGTAAGCGGCCGATTTTCTCAATGTTGTATAAAAGATAGAAATCTATTGTAACAGTGGTTCGATGGCTGAAAAGGTGGATTTTTATCATGCTGCTGCATTATGAGAATGCTTGATGTATGCTGTATTAACTCACAGCTCATATAACTCACAGAATTCACAGAAACTGCTTTTAAAAAAGTGACATTTTTATGTAAGAATGTATATTTAGAAGGACATAAGATTTCTAACTCAAATTGTCTTAAATGCCACAAAATCAAAAATGTGATTTTTATCTTCTGCCTTGTAGGGAACCCTGACGATGCATGTGACCCATGCAGGTTATAGTGATCCAAACAACCTTGTGTTTGAGAATATTACTGTCCTTGGAGTGCCTCATCCTCCCAAGTCTGTTAGTGTAACCCGTGCAAATGTCCCAGATTCTACCACTGTGTTGCCAAATGCCAACATATTCCACGATGGAGCTAAACAGGTAAAAAAAAAAAAAAAAAAAAAAACACACACACACACAAAGAAATGTGATGATGCATGTATTCATTATGTATTACATTATGTATTCATAATGCAAACATAACCCTTTATTTATACAGTTAAAGTTACTCAAATTTATTGAACCTAATATTTTAAAAGTTATGTATAATGCACACCAGAAAGCCTTGCCAACCGATCTTCAAAACGGATTTATAAAAAGAGAAAGTATTTATCATTTAAAAAGGAACTGGGGTCTTTAAAAAACCCATATTCAGAACAAAGATAATGGAAAGGAGTATTTCAGTCAAAGGTGTCAGTTTATGGAACAGTCTTGATAGTGAATTCAAGAAATCTCCATCTATGAATGTATTAAAAAAAGTCTCAAGTATGATATGATGGAAATGTTTGAGACTTCAGAGTAGCATCCTTTTCTATATCTTTTGTTATGCTATGCATTATGTTATCAAATAGAATAATGGCTGTGTTACAGCTTTCATGATTCATTAGAAATGTTAAATTGTGAATAAGGGGCAGACACTATAAGTTTATACTTCTTTCTGCTCCCTTTCATTCATGGTATTTAATTTCAATGTTAAAGTATTGCAGTTGTTTTTAATGAATTAAATAAATAAACAAACAATTTGTATTCTCCATATCCAATGAGAAGTCACAACATGTAGAAAGTTTTAAAAGCCTCATTTTATAACCTCATTTTTAAAAGCAATATGTGCTGTATCATTACTGATGCTTTCTCATATCAGTTAAATTACTTTGTTCTAAATTATCTTTATTTATGTTTATATATATATCTTAAGTCAGATTTTCCCCCCCCTTTGAAATGCTTCAAAATACCTACACTACACTTACCAGAACTACAAAGTGCATGCAAAGTTACTAGCCAGCATGCGAATAGGGCCAAACGTTTGGCAGCTCTGGGACTATTTTCCTCAGGGGTTGATGGAGAGCAAGCTTACATTCATTATTCATCCAGGGATATGATTCAATATAAATCCTAATGCTCCTTGTTGAATAAGTGTCTGCTCAAAGCATATAAACAAATGTTTTCTAACTAGCTTGCAATGTCAAACTTATAACATGCTATTTTGCATTAGATGTCACGTACTGTCAATATATCATACAAAGCATAACTAAAATACTTATTTTCAACTGTTCCTAGTTGAAAAGCCCTGCTGTACTTTTGCCCTATTGCAGGAGACACATACTCAAGGAATGGTACAGCAACTTCTGTCATTTTTTTCAATAAGAACTGGGATTAAACCATAGCTGTGCATTTCAAGGTTATCCTCTAAGTGTAAAAAATGATAATGATTTGATGATGATAAAAACTGTGTGTGAAGTTGTGTGTGTGGTAAAGCAAAAAAAAAAAAAAAACTAAAACACAAACGGTGAAACAAAAATAAGTAAGAGCAATGATTTCACAGTGAGCACATGTAGTTTATGTGCAAAGGTTTATAACATGTCAAGAGGCCCTGTGAAGTACTGCTGTGGAGATGTTTTGTGTATCCATGCTCATTTGTAGCAACACATGCAATTATATAGATCCTCAAGGTCTTTTTGGTCAGTCACACAAGTGTACGTTTATCAAATGACTCTCTGTGGTAATCGTTTCCTTGGGGTGAAGGGTAAATGTGCTGTTAAACTTAAACTGTGGCTTGTCATGACTATCTGTCTTTGTATGGCGAGTCTGGACCTTCAATATAGCTCACAGCTGCCAAGACACATTAGATACACATGGACTCAAATAGAATACTTTACGATATTTGAGTCACATTCACAGGCTATGTTTTATATTCTTTCTGGATTGCTATTCAAGCACCCCTGCTTACTTTATAACCTTGATCCCACTATGTTTTTCTAAGTAGATGAAGTGCCTCACTGACAGTCTATGCTCCACTTTTTATTCCTCATTCTTTTCTTTAGCTTTTTTACTCCATCTTCAGTTTCTTTGTTTACATCATATGCATGTCTGCATCTTTACTCTATCATTTCCCCCTGTGTTTCTTTCTAAATATAACATCTTCTGCACTTGTGTGTCCTTAGTGATGCATTTTAACATAACAGAATCAGTGAAGCATAATTTCAAAATGAAAGAATTCACCTAAAACTGACAGATCGCATAATACATCAGGTTGTGACTGAGTGAAGGGGATCAGAATGAATCACATGGGAGATTAACAGCTGCCTGTTTATTGGCAAAACCTGCTTAGTCCGCATTCTGGCTTGAGGAGGCATGTCTCTGCCAACTTGATGTATATTAAGACATAGTAACATGGAAAAGTTTTCATAATTGCCTTTTTGTGATAATGATCACTCGATGCTCAAAAAACCTCCCTTAAACTTTGTCTTATGCACAGGTGCTGTTCCTGCATGGCCTCTCCTTAAGCCTTGGGGAGACCTATGCGGTACAGTGGAACCTGGAGGATGAAGAATACCAACGTTTTGACTGTTATCCAGAGGAGCAGTCAGATGAAGCCAAATGCAAGGCCAGGGGCTGCATCTGGCAGGTTGGGAATAACACATTCATTATCTTTAGATAAATATACAAAAATCCATGTAGTAAAAATATCACTAATTATTCTCTTTCCTTTATTGCAGCAAAGTAACATTGAAGGTGTTCCATGGTGCTTCTATCCAAACGACTATGGTTATGCACTAACGGCTGTCAAAGAAACAGATGCAGGCATCACAGTTGATATCACTCGGAACAAGAAATACAGAAGTAGCGGACGTCCAGAGTCCCCAGATATTGACAACCTCCGTGTTGAAATTCGCTATCATACAAGTGACATGTTCCAGTTTAAGGTGTGTGTCTGCAGGTTTTTGAATTAATTTGCAAATAATGTCTTAGTTTGACTTGTATGCATATTGTGTTTTTCTTTCTTCCAAATAGAAAAATATATAAATGAATTGTCCTAAACATCAACCCCCATCAGATACAAATACAATACATGTTAATATACTAACAATCTAACATGTCTAGATCTGGGACCCGACCAGTGATCGCTATGAGGTACCAGTGCCGCTGTCTGTTCCTGCTACTCCAGAGACTAATGAGGACAGGAGGCTGTACAAAGTCTATGTTAGCCAAAATCCATTTGGCATCCAGGTTGTCAGGAAAAGCACTGGAACAAAAATGTAAGAATATCTTTTATACAAAAAGTTCAGAAGTATGAAGGGGGCAATGTTTGTTTGTTTTTTTTTTTTTTGTTTTTTTGTTTTTTTGTAATTTTTGTTTTTATTCCTATTGAAGACATGTGTTTTATAATTTTTATACCAAAAGTAGGTTGTGTTTAAAATGGATAACATAAATAAATATTAAATAACACGGACAGACAGATACATTAATCGTCAATAACAGAAATATGCTTCAAAAGTCTTTATTTCTGTAATATATTCTTTATATGAAACACATATCAACAAGTTACCTCTCACTTTTTTTTTAATTGTATTTTGCCTCGATATGTATGAAAAATATTCCTTCTACCAGACTATCACTGATTTAATCCTTTTGTCACTTTCCTCAGCTGGGACTCTGCTGTGCCAGGTTTTACCTTCTCAGACATGTTTATCCAGGTTTCTACTCGTCTATCCTCTCATTTTGTGTATGGTTTTGGAGAAACGGAGCATCCCACTTACAAACATGACCTCAACTATCATACCTGGGGTATGTTCTCCAAGGACCAGCCTCCTGGCGTAAGTATCACAATCAAAACTGGATGAGTACCGCAAGTTTCATCTCAACACTTTTATTGTATATATGGCATTTAAATAAATACATCCAAGTACTGAATATCTTGAACATCACACCCTCTGCAGACTCCAGAGGTGACTTGTTAACAACCTTTCTCAACACAACATATACTTGTCTTTCACTTACTTGTGTCACTTTGTGGTTCTGTTTATATGAACCATAGTTGCACGGCATCATCGTGTTTTCCCTAGCAGTGTCAAGGCCAGACAGTGTGAGGTTTCCACCTGCATCAGCATTATTAAGCATAATTGCTTAGCTGTCAAGACACCTCCACAGGGTTCATACAAATGTTATGAGTCCCCTTGAAGTCAAAAGAAATCAAAGTTAGATAGAAAAAGTTAAAAAGTGAAAGAATATATAAAATAAAAGGAGACATTGGAAAAAGAAGACCTAACCTCAGCAATAGGATTTCCAAGTATATTTAAGACCTTTTATAGTCTCAAATCAAATGAAAGACTCTTGAAAAAAAGTGATACAAAAAGTGATGATACAAAGTACTTCATGGGAAATCAGACATTTCAATTTAATGTGGCGAGGGCCTCTTCAGTTCTTTAAGCAGAAAATAAAGGCGGTAACACTTGGTGCCATCTGTTGTTTGAAGATACGCTAATGACCTTTTTCCTTCTTAAACCAAGGCAGAAAGAAAACTGACACAAAGACAAAGCATGTCCCTGAGCCACTAAATTGCAGTTTAAATGGTTTTATATACCACAAGTGCAAATGGCTGATAGAGTGTGACATGCCAATGAGTTATTGTCACTGGATGGTGACATCTGAATATGACAGATTTGTTCTCTGCCACCTTTTTATCTGTGCTGCTTCACCCCTGTCTTCCCTCATCCTCACCTTAAAAAACATATTATCTGTGTCTTCTCAGTTCTTGCATCAGAATAACCCCAGTTGATAATAACCAAGATAATGCAGTCCATTTTTGGAAAATGTATAGATTCATATACGTGATTATAAAGGTATACAACCACCTGTCTAATATTTTGAATGTCATCTTCATGCCACCCAAAGAGTTTAAACCTGTCAGAATGTGGGTGGAAAACAACCTACAGTGTCCTGGAGTGTCTGGTACCAGTTAGTTGCCACTAGTTCCTTTAGTCATAAAAATTGTTGGGTAGGGTGTTTGTTCCAACTTATATAATCAGATCATATCAGTGTAGTAGTTACGATATAAATGCAGCAGAATATCGAAGGACACATGAGCACAAATATTACTGAAAATATAACAAAACCCTCAGCTATACCCTCGTCTACATACATGATACAAATGACATTGCATACACATGGTAAAATATATATTTTGAGACATATGTCAATATTTTATTAGTGAATACTAATCCATCAATTTTTAAAAAAGACAGACTAATAGATCTTAGAAATCGCCTAAAATGCCCATCCTTTTGCTTAATAATTTCAACAATAATCTGTCTGTATTTTTGGAGAACAAGGAAGTTTAACAGTTAAAATAAGTGTTTAAAAAAATTTGATTATACACATATATTTACAAACACACACACACACACACACACACACACACACACACACACACACACACACACACACACACACACACACACA
>JBAMHX010000010.1:21416561-21433757 GCA_037177515.1 Pseudomugil tenellus
TATATATGTTTGTAGAATATAGACATCTTGGCCCTCAATGTAGAGGGGATATTAGTATCTTGGCTCTTCAAATTATATCATACAGCTAGGACTAATTTCAACAGAAACATCATAACAAAGATTTTAACATTGTAGCTTTGTCTGTTGGCGACTGGCTTTTCTTTTTCTGTTTGTCCTAGCAGAGAGTAAACACTACAGTAATGCTTGTCTCATTTAGTGTTATGAAGTGGTATTACAGTAAAGTGGGTCCACTCTTCAAACGGTCTGTAACTAAAATGTCACTTGTTGATATGACGTTTACGAACTAATCACATCTTTTGAATCCTTCTCACTGTGAACGATGGGAACTAAGTACCTGTAGAGAATCTTTTTTTTTTTTTCATCATCTTAGCATTTTACTAGAGGAGGGTATTTGAACCATTCACACTTGACATATTTGCTTTGCTGCTAGTTTTATTTTTAAATACAACAAGTCACGGAGTGGAGTTTACTCAGAGTAGAAAGGTAGAACAGAGAGTTAATGAGGATATTTAGTGGAGTGGTGGAGCTGCAGATGGAGCTAGAAGTGGAACCAGAGGAGAAGCTGGAAGAGTCATGAGTCCAAAGAGGTAGAGAGTAGTTGAGGGTCACACCACCAAGAGAATGAAAAAAATATATTTCAATGCACTGTTAAAAAAATAAATAAATAAAACACATGGAAATGCAAAGTTTAATATTTGAAAAAAAGTCATAATTTGTCTGGCTAGACCGTTAAACTAAATCCAACACAACTCAAGATGACTGATTTAGCACTGAAACACAAAGAAAAATTATCAAACATGGCTAGACAAATAAAGAAAGTAACACTATTTAAGATTTGATAGACTTTCACTGGATAGAGAGAGCTCAGAGATAAGACAGGGTACAAGATGGATGCTAACTTAGCCTTTGTAAAGGAAGCATCAAGAGAAGACAATCTAATCAGTTCTCTAATGCCACTTTAATACAAAGTCTTTAAGATGTTTCAAAATGATTATCTTTGACAAAAATTTGTTAATATGATTCTATTTATATATTTCTTTTTTATTTATAACAAACAACACCTTTAAACCCAAGTAAAACCTTTAAGAACACTGTAAGAACATTTGTCCTGCAAATGGATCTGCATGCACTTACAGTGTAAAGGAGCTGATTCCCCTGATTTACAAATAAAAAAAAAAAAACCCACCAAAATCTTGTGCTCGCTTTGTCTTAAAACTGTGTAGTTCAAACACTTATTACAACTGCCAACTCCCAATGTTTGCAGATATGCAAGCTCCTTCCCTATGAAGTTTGATGGTCATTTCTTCCATAAGTCATGTCTATCACACACAGCCTATACATGCAAGCAAACACACAAATATAGACCCATTTGTTGGTGTGGTGTTGGTGGCATTCACTGAAGTGGTGACCTTTAAGAGCGTTGGAACACATCTGAGAAATCCAATAACGCCCGTCCAGAGATCGATTCCACAAGGCGAAATATCTCTGCACCCAAGTCGGCAACACTAGACAGGACACTGTTGTGTCTGTGTGTGTTGATGGTTATGTGTGTGCCCATGCTTTTTAACGATATGGTGTGGGGTTATAATTGAATTCTCAAGGTGATCTGGACAGCACTGCATAACAAAATCTCAGCTTTACACATATGCTAACAAACACCCCTCCACACACAGATAGCTTTATTCTGATTATTTGATGCTAACTTGTAAATGGTTGCCTATGCATAGATAAAAATGGTGGAAAAAAGGTAGATACATAAAAAACAGAAAAAAAATGACTGTATCAGGTTAGAAAACACTCAAGGAGATAAAAAAAATGATTAGGTGATAGAGATGTGAAACATTTAAGTTTTCACTTTTAAAACTTCTGTCCAAACTTTTGATCTTGAAAATCTGCACATTTAAACCAAATTCTGTACAAGTGAAAATAATACTGACTTGCATATACATTTTAATTAGGTGTTACATGGTCCAAAACAATGAAAAAAACATAGACAAATTGATAAGAAATAAACAACCCTTTTATTTACTAAGTAAAACCCTTGTAAATATATTAGTAAGATTCCCAAAGAAAAAAATAGACGTGCAAAAAGGATTGTTGTATCCAGTGTTAGCCATGAAAAGAGTTCAACCTCCAGCATGCTTAGCAGGACATATGGCAGCACCGTATTGATAACACAAAACTAGATTGAAGGCTCCTCACGTCCAGAGATGGTGAAGAGCAAAGGAAAGATGAGCGTTTTTGCAGAGTCATTTGCAGTGCTCTGTCCTGCCTGGTGTCTTTTTGCCCTCATATAGCTCTCTTTGTTGACCTCTAGATAATTTCAGTGCACTAGCAATATACTGCAGGGTCCACAGTCATATCAGAGCAAAATTAATTAAAGAAGATATATTCTTCGCCAAGCCTTGTTTCGGCAGCACAGTCATATTGAAGTCATGTATATTGTTATTCACCCAAAGGGACATATTATTGCTCATCCCAATATCTTTTCTTTGCTGGCCTGAGCTCTACAATGCAAAACTGAAACTGAAAGGCTTATTAGATGGTGTGAGGGAGAAGATTTTGGACAGGAAAATTAAAAGAGTCATAACCCTATTGTACCTTGAAGCTTGGAAGTATGTGCGCACATATGCATATCTGTCTAAAACCAGTGTTTCACACAGCTCTTTGCTGCTATAAATGTAGCCATAAATTGAGGGAATTCAATGGATTCTCTGGCCTCTTCCGTTCCTCATCTGCTGTTCCTCTGGTTTTCCACAGATGAAAGGATTACCTCTAGGGTCCAGTAAAAGTGGCGTAACTGTCAAGTCATAGTTTGTGTGACAAAGAGTTGAAAATCCAGGTTTTGATGTGCACCATTCATCGAGGAGTTGTCATTAAAAACCAAATACCTCCCCCAAAGGAATTTACGCCCCCCCCCACGCATACACAGTTTATTCTAACTCTTGATGTTAAACTGTAAGGCCAACAGAATTATCACTAAGAGTGTCACCAGTTAGAAATCTTCACATGTCTCTAACAGCAGGTAAAACTTTGCCGAGATGTCATGAGACCTGGTTGTATTAAAAAAGTAAACGAGTGTTTGGAGAAAAATGTCAAATTGACTCTCGAAATCAAGACATCTCTCCCCTTTCAACAAGTCTTGGAGAAGACAAAGGAATGCAGCCTTCTTTTGTAATTTACACCCTGGAAAAGGTACATTTCTACACATGGTATGTAATCTAATACAAAAAATAATCTGCGCTAAACTATGAAAACGTGTTATAAATATCATGAAACTAATAATAGAATGATTCCTATGCATTACTCGTTAAAAGGTTAAAAATCTGGTTTCTCTACGACATTCAGAGATCAAAGAATCATCATTTGTTATCAGCAGAAAGGCATGTCATTCAATAGAGCAACAACAGCACCCATGTGAGAAATTGGAAACTATTTATTCAATTCTCTTTTTAATACATTCTTAATTAGTAGATGGATTTTTTGTTGCTATTGAATGGTCCAATAAAAACTTTTACACAGAAAGTAATATTTTTTTTCATGACATTTTAGTTTATTTACCAGTACTTTTTATTCAGATAAATTAAATGAAATATTATTTACTTAGACTTGAAATGTGAAACCAACCCAAGTTTCATAATTTGCTGGGCTGATCATTACCGAACCAAAGGATAGGCAGATGAGTAAAGAGACTCAAATGAAATTGGAATCATCTGGCTGACGTTGGTAAAATCCAAATTAAAAAACAATTCTGTTGCCACTCCCAACCTAAACTTACCATTAAGATGAATTCCTAATAACTCCTTAAATTTTGTGTTTATTTATCCATCTTTCTCTCAGTTTTAATTTCCTGTTACCAATTTACTTTCAAATAGCACAATTTCTGCTGATTTGATACTATATTTATTATTTTCTTACTTTTATTGTAAAATTAATCATACATATCTTTTCATCATACATGTTGATAAAACCTTAGGTTTGGTATAAAATGTTTTCTTAAAACAAGCAGCAATACCGGCCTTCTGACTGGTATCCTAAGACTTAACTATTAATGAGGCTGAATTCTCTCCTCTTAGACAGGTAAACCAATGAGAATGAACTATTTTAAATGTTAATGCACAGCCAATTTCCCATTGCTGAAGCTCCTCTTTGCTTGTATGATAACAGCAGAGCAATGGTTCCCAGTACAAGTCAGTTGGCTTGCCTTGCCCACTGGCAAACATGAACCTATTAGGAAGAATACAAAGAAAAAAAATACACACATGTACAGACCAAGCTTTGCATGATAGATTAGCATGAAAATGACTTTTTATGATCACATTTGATTGTAAAGCAGAAAAGTGCAAAAGTGGATTGCTAAAAATTGAAGCATGTGGATCTTCAGGTCTTATGAAATTGACAAGCTAGTGGATTTACTTGCCAAATTAAATGATAATTTGGTAAAGTCCTTGGGTCATACGATAATAGAAATGTTCAGTATTCAGTCATGTGTTGTTAGGTCTCTTCTCACATATATATATAGTTAATGATTATGGTAAAATACATTCTCGCTGAATTGTAGCTGGGAAGAAAAAGTCATTTTATCACCTTGACATTTTTTCCTGAATGCATCACATTAATTTATGTTTCTTGAAATGAAAAGAAAAGTTTAAAGCTCAATTTACAAGTTTAGATTTTTACTTTCCAGAACACACAGATATTTGCATATCCAGGACACAACAAAACAGTGTCATACAGAGATTAAAACTGTCATGTTCCTGTGTCTTTTTGTACTTGACTAGATTGATTATTGTCCTCATTGTAGTCCCTGAAAATGAGCTAACATTTTTAGACTGGCCCATTTCTGAAAAAAAAAAACCATCATCATCATGTCCTCCTTTTCTGTCCTTGTCTCCTACAGAGAGAAAAGGCTTATTGTCAATTAAAATTAGCCAAATGTCATTACAGTGAAAGGCTAACTACTTCAGGCATCGTTTTTCAGAACAAATCAATGACTGAAAACAAATCTCTAGTTTCACAAGATCAACATGCCAAATTTCTTCTTTCATCACATATTTACTAAAAGGGACGATGAGTTAAAACATACTTGCAAACAAGGGATTGATAACAAGAAAAAAATGTGTAATAATGTGTTCTTTTCTTTTGTATCAGAGGCAAGATCCTGTTGCTTGGGATACCGCCTTTGCAGCTGCTTCTCGTGATGTCCTGAACATCCGCTACACGCTTCTACCCTACCTGTACACACTGATGTTTGAGGCACACACTAAAGGAAACACTGTGGTCAGACCACTTTTGCATGAGTAAGAACAAAGCCTTAACACGCATAATTTTTCATATTCTGTGCTTCTTTTTTTTCTAAACCCTGGTAAGAAAACATATTAAACACATGAGCTAAAATTAATTTAATCCATTTTGCTGTGAATGCAGTAAGTTTGACTATGATTATAAGAAGGGTCTTGCCTGTCATGAAGTCTGCCATTGAAAGCCTCTAAGTTAAGCCCATCATTTCCAGTGAGACAGCATAGAGGCCAACCTTACAGAGGTCTGTCACTACACATGGCAGCTCCTGGTGGTGAATGTGTGAAATTGTATGAAAAAAGGGTGTATTTATTCTTTTTAAGGGACTCTTACAAAGTCCCAGATGATATTTAAGTAGCTGCCAGGTTGACTCTGGCAGGGTTATTTGGCTTGCATCTTCAAACCACTGAATTCTGAAAAAGGGCTTGAACAGTTGTCAGAGCTAAGGACGCAGGAGTGAGTCTTAGTAACAGCTCAGTTTAATGGCCTCTGCGTTTGTGTGTCACAGGTTTGTGAATGACAAAACTACATGGGACATCTACAAACAATTCCTCTGGGGACCTGCCCTTCTCATTAGCCCTGCTCTGGATAAAGTATGTGGATAATGGATTTACTTTTTTGTTTTGTTTATGTACACATGTATTTAATTTATCAGCAGCCCCTCATGCATAGATATTTAACTCCTCTGCCTCTCTGTATTCTGGTTGGGTTGACAGGGGGTGGTAGATGTGGATGGCTATATTCCAAATGCGCGCTGGTATGACTATCACACAGTAAGTAACTTCCAAAAAATAGACAGAAAGACACAAACTTTAGTTTTATTCAATGTTGTTTATTGAAATAAGATTCAGCACCTATCTAGCTTATTACTTTTTCTTGATGCAACATGAATAAAACATGTCAAAATGCAAGATAGAGCCACCTTTACACAGCATATAGAGTGTTCAAAGTTTTTAGTTCTAACTGTTTGAACTCAGTGATGTTTTCAAGGTCACATCATTAGTTATTGTTACTGCAGCTTGAGTCACCTTTGGGTGAATTATGAAATATTTTGGTGGCTGTAGTGCATTTTCGACCCAGGGGGTAACTGATGTGCTCAAGTGTGTGAAAGCACACTGTAGTAAGTGTTTTGGAGCAGGGGACATTGTATTGTGGTCAGAGTTAGAACAACTAAAAAATAAAATCTAACTTTTTCCTTTGGCATGCTGGAGATTTTAGTTGTTTAGGTAACTTTCTTCTCATAACTTTGATCAAGGACAAAGTTTGCTTCAATAGCATAACAAATTAAAAACTGAACTACCTGTGGTGTTTCCCATAGTTTAGCAGTGGTTGAATATTTCTTTTTCCCATTAGGCCAAGGATATTGGAGTACGTGGTCAAATGCTTAAAATGCCAACACCCTTGGACCATATTAACCTTCATATCAGAGGAGGATATATCATACCCTGGCAGAAACCAGAGAACAACACATTTTACAGGTAAGTATGCACTGCTGAATGCACTGCAATGATCACACCCTTCATTTTGCATAAATTAAACCCCCTAAAGCTAAAGCTATTTTATGTTATACTTAATTATATACCTGTGAGACAATACTTATATGTAATATAGCAATTACCAGGAATAATAATCAAACAAGAGAGGACAGCCTCCTTTTTTACCTGAGACAAATAGCAAATGTGCAAGAAGTGCTGTGTAACTTTTGATGTTGCACACTTATTGTCTTTTTTTGAATGTTTTTAAGACTATTTTAAAGACATTTTGAAGCAAAAAACTGAAACATTTAAAGAAATAGACTGCTGTTTACCAACAACAAAATGGATGGACTATGATTATTGCACTTTAGTAAGAAAGTGGCAGTGAGAATGGAATAGAGAGGCAGTGACTATTTCAGTAGCAGTGTGATCAGGTGGATCCTCCCAGCAGGAATGTTAATGCATTTGTTCTAAATAGACAATGTCCCTTAGCAGTCTTCTATAACCCTCATTGTCTGTTCTGTTTCAGTCGAAAGAATCCTTTAGGATTGATTGTTGCCCTGGATGATGAAGGAGCCGCTCAAGGATCATTCTTCTGGGACGATGGAGAGGGAGTAGGTAAGGTCAATACCAATACTCCATCCACCCAAAGGAAGATTATACACTTTTGTTTTAAATATTTCTAATTTATAGAACATAACATCTTCATGTTGCTTTGCTCTATAGTGTTGGGATGAAAGACTGGTACTTGCATATTTAGACTTACATTTTGGATTTTCTTAAACATGCTAAACTCCATCCATCCAACCATTTTCTACCGCTTATTCCCGAACCGGGTCGCAGGGGGGCTGGAGTCAATCCCAGCAGACAATGGGCGAGAGGCTGGGTACACCCTGGACAGGACGCCAGCCCATCACAGACATGCTAAACTCATTGCATCATTTCAGAAAGGCTGTGTAGTTTTTAGTTGATATATATATATATATCAGGTATGCATGGAGTAGTTTAATCTGACAGTCTTTCTCCACTTTCTCTGTCATTCTTGACACACACATGCACACTCAAACAGATTCAGTCTGAAGTGCTTCTGTGAGAAGATGCACTTCTCAGTGAAAAGCATGTTTGTGTTGGGACAAAGCATAGAGAGGGAGATAGAGTGGAATGGGGAAGGCAGGGACGAGGGAGTGACAGAAACTATTACAGTAATTCCCTGTGTCGCTGTCTGGAGATATGCTCTCCATCACTTCTGTTTTATCTGGTCCCTCACTCCT
Source organism: Pseudomugil tenellus (assembly GCA_037177515.1). NCBI lineage: Eukaryota > Metazoa > Chordata > Actinopteri > Atheriniformes > Pseudomugilidae > Pseudomugil > Pseudomugil tenellus. The sequence continues at coordinate 21,424,627 of JBAMHX010000010.1, forward strand.
CTCTTCCGCATCTCCCTGTCTGCCATGTAGTCATGTTTTTATATTTTTTTTCTGCTTTGCTTTCTGGTTTGGCACCTGCTTACCTGTTTTACGTGTTTTTTTCTTTTTTTGTTGTTTTTCTATGCATTAGTTCTAGTTCAAGAGCTAGTGAGTCGGTTTGTCAGTCACCTTCTCTAGTCTGAGTGTTGCTCATTCATTCATCAGTTGTCTTTCCTCCATCATTCAACCGTTTGTTTGTTTACTCATTTAAGTGACTGATATGTTTATTTAAATCCACCATTAGTCAATTTACAAATAGCTTCATTACTGAATAATTACAGCGATGTTACACGCTGCAATACCTGATCACGTGATCATACATTTGTCCATTTGGATGGATACACTTGGTATTTGACCCTGAATCTCTGTCTTTTCTGTATGTTGTCCAATAAAAAACACACACACTGTTTTTTTCTTTCCCATTATCTCTTCTCACTAAACAATTTACTCTTATTTTCTCGCTTCAGACACGGTGGGTAGGAACCAATATCTTCTGACCTCCTTCTCTGCAAAATCGGTAAGTTCAAGGGCCATCTACAATTCACATTTTCTTGACCTTTCCATGATTTTATTTTTTCTCAGTTCATGGGAAACAGACAGAAAATCATGTTTATTGATCAGTGCTCCATGCAGTGTGCACGTTGCAAAAGAAGAAAACAAAACTATAGTAACTCATGGGTTGTCAGCTCAAATTTTGCATGAGTGGTATTTTAAGTTGAAGAGTATATTTTTAAAACAGCAAAACACAGCAAACCTTTTTTTATGGGACTGTTCTACATTTTACAGCACATTGCTGTGGATGTCAAATTTAACAGATGTTTAAGTGACATCAAACCCCGCTCCCAAAAAAAAAAAAAACAATCACAGCCTAAAGAAGGGAAATAATACAATAATTTAAAAAGTGCATGGCATTGCTGAGTCATGTTGTTAAGATTAAAAGATGCAGCTTATAAGTCACACTGTACATATATCAACTGATTAATTCAGTGTGATTTTGAGTAAAGATGGGGAAAGCTTTTATTGAGCTCACAGCTGTTTAGAATCTATGCGTTTCAAAACTATCTTGTTTAATGAGGGATAATGGGAGTGGAGCAGCTGTGACTGTATTAATGCAGAGCTTTGCATTTGTCTGCTTGTTGTTTTACTACAAACGTTTCCTTTTTTTCTAATACACGGAAATGAAAACACAAATATATAAAGAAAAAGCAACTAGATGGTTTTAATTAAGAGAAAAAACACAAAGCATTTATTTAAAAAAATTAACTCTATGTAAGATTTTGAGAACTAAAAGTAAAGCAAAAAGTCTTTAAAAAATAATGCAATAATAATTTCATTCATGTAGTTAATGCAAAGTTCAATAACTTGCATCAACTAATTATTTACCTTTTTTAAAAGCAATCGATGCATAAAACTTATTAAGGTAATCATGAGTGAGTTATTGCGAACATCTGTCAGTCTGTCTCATTATATGATCCCCAACACCATGAAGCTTAGATCAGAGCTCTAGGGGAGCATCACCATCTGTTGCAGAAGTATTGTTTTTTGTACTAAAGACAGTTATGACTTTGAAGTCTACAGAATAAACTTTAAACCAAACCTTGGCCACAAAAGTTTAGGACAAAGTTTAGAGGTTAAAAAAACAACCAGTGTCAAGCCTTATTCAGCTGGTATTTTGCTAAGTTTGAGAACTAAGTATTATTCTTCAATGACTGAAGTAAATGATGAGTAGTTTATAGTTATATGTTTCAGTCAAAGTGACCATGTTCTTATTTTGTAACAGATTAAATCTGTTCATTAGCAGTCTTAGACTAATTTTATTAGTAAAAGTGTCCTAACTAGTAGCAAACAATACTAATAGGGACAGTCCTAAATAATTTATTAACAATCAACACTATGAAAGGGTTATACTTTGAGAGTACATTGTTTACTTGAATATTATAATCATGGATTGTAATCAATAGACAAATAAGTGATTCCGTACATACATGCAACTCCACAACCTTATGTACAAATTTATTGCTCAGTAGTATTTATTAATACTTTGTATGCAAAATTTGATATTTAATTTTTAATAAAAGTAAGAAGAAGCAAAGGAAACAAAGAAAAATATTATTTTGAATAATAAAAAGATCAAGGAGTATTGAGAACTGCCCATTTTTAAGTCAGGAGTAATTTTAGCCACGGTGACAGAAAACTCATAAAGAAGAAACAGTTACTTTTTTCTCTTTCCCGAATAATTTTCATTAATTCTTGGTATGTTTGCTTTATGTTGGTCTCAACATCTCAGTGGAAGAAGGTTTTGCATTAGGCTTTGGTACAATAAGTACAATCAGAGGAAATAGGTAGAAGCATACAGTCAATGATTTTATGTTTTACTTCATCCTTTGCACTGCACTTTACAGAAAAAATAAATGGCACATCTTTTTAGCATCACCTAATTGCAGAGTTGGTGCAAAGTTAGAATTTTTACCACTGATAACTGGCACACATGCTGAGTGGGCATTATGAGATGAAAGCTGTTTTGATAAAAGCTCATTTGCTCAGAGAGAGAAATACTACTTTAGTTTGAAAGTGGTGAAATGATGTGATTGTGTTTTTGTGCATTTACATGACTTTAGAGAAGAGTATTTTTGGTTTCCAAAGATACCACAATGTGTTTGACAAGACACAAAACTCTGAAAAGCAATGTTTTCTGCGGCCTGTTCTGAGATGGTTTGGGTAGCAGATAATATGGTGGCATGCCAAAATGGGCACCAGATTGCACTGTGCAAACCAGTCAACAATGCATCAATTGTTCCCAACTATATTTGGCACATACGTTTTTTGTGAAACTGTGAGAATACCAGCAATTGTGCAAATATTGAAGCATGTAAAATGAACTATGCATGTATAAAAGTGGAAGTCTACAAGTATCTATATACAGTGAAAGTTATGTAAAAATCAAGTGTTTACTAGGCCACAGTTCAAGTCAGACATGTCAGAAACTGTCTAATCACCGAAACTAATAGGACTAGCACAGCTCTTTTCTTTTTGTTTTTTTTCTCGCCAGGCAAAGAGTCAGAGACACAAACACATATTAAACCACAGCCCTGCACTCACATATACCGCATGCATGCATGCACATATATACAGTAAACATGTACAGTTTTTATTGCCAAACATCTGTGGCTGTCCTCTGTCTACCATCAGGCTCAATCCAAAGCAATTTCACACAGTGATAAAACAGATGCAGAATTTGACAGCCAAAAGAAGAAGGAGGGAGGGAAGAAGAGTGTGTGGGTGTATGTGTGAACAGGCAGATGTGAGAAGATGAGGATAAGTTGGGCAATGAGGCCAGTACTGCCAGATTAGCAGATTGTATGCCATTTTGGAAGGACTGTTTGAATATAGATGTCTGTGTATGTGTATAAGTGTGTGTGTGTTTAGACGAGTGTGTGTTTCTGTGACTGACTAAAGAACTGCCAGTAGATTACATTTATTGTTAGTTGTTCAGTGTTGCACAGAGTGTGTGTTTGTCAGAGCACGTCTGTCACTATTCAGGATGATACAGAAAGAAAATAGTTTTAGCAACATCAACCTCAATATTCAGAATATTATAGACTAACAGCAAAGCAAAGAGTAAAATTGCTTTTGAGATGGTGGATAGAAATCTGACTGAACGCAGAGGAAAACAAACCTCAGTAAAAAGAATAAAAGTGAATAATATACTGTGAAATGAAACATTTTGTCTTACGGCATTACATTTTCAACATATTTAGAAACTAGAATATGTTACTGCTAATCACAAGTTCTAATGTAAACTGAACTAAAAAAAAATGCAGTTATCGCACATACCCCAGCATGGCAGCCATTTTACAAAGACTGAGAACCTGTGAGGCTGCTATGACAGCAAAGGTAGTAAGTCTGAAGGAGCAGCTTTGCACAGACCAAAATGTAGATATACTAACAGTATGGTGCATGTGAGAGAGAAAGAATAAACGTATGTACGCAAACATTAAATCACCACACTGAATCACTGACATCATTTATAAACCAAGAAGAAACTACATCTGTTCCTCTGAGTCACTATATTACTGTATCTGGGGGAAGTGTGTGCATGATTATAATGTACAAAAAGACACGCACCTCCCCTTTGCTTGCTGTTGGGATTGCTACAACAGTTATATTCTGTTACAGCCAACTCACTCCGAAATAGTTGGAGCTCACAAGGAGGGCTCAAAGAACCTCTCAAAACAACCAAGTGCTGTTCAAAAAATAAGTAGAATCAACAAACATTCTTGAACTGTCAGCAGCAAAAGGGTGGGAGGAACACAGATTTTTTTCTTCTTTTTTTAACATCAATGTGAACAAAATTTAGAAACAGCAACAAGTTAAAAACAGAAAATCCAGGTTTATGTTGAATATTGGTTAATGTGAGGAAGAAGTAGACCTTTTAAAGCTTTGTGTAACATGTCACAGTTATATACAGACACACACAAGGTGGTCGTTAAAAGCAAATGTGACAAAATATATTGGAGTCTTTTTTTGCAGCAGTTTGACTCATCATGAGGGACCTTTAATTGCGAGAGAACTACAAATATATGACGAAGGAGAATGCACATAAAAAAATGCCAACATGGGAATATTTTCACCTTTGGTCTCCCACAAAGGTAGATGTTTTATGAGGTGTGATTTTTTCATAGTTGTCTCATTATTAGGATTCTACCTACAAAACACTGATTTTGAAACACTTATGACTACAACTTGCAGTGCAATGCCTTTATTTTATTTTTGTATTATGTTTATAGCATGTTCTCCCCGTGTAATCTGGCTCCTCCTGCAGTTTTGTGGCTGCTGTAACAACAGTTGACCACTAAATATCTGTTATATTTTCTGAGGATTAGAAGCTTTAAATATTTTTTGCAACAATTGAGAAATTATCTCGAAAGCTCAACAAGGCCTCATCTGCACATTGTTGCTACTGAGCATGCAGTACTTGAGGGATTGAGACACCAAGATGAGCCTGATAACAACAACAACAGGGAGACAATCTGGGAAACAATTGAGCTCCTGTGGGTCTTTAAGTAGCCAGCTCAAAATGAGCTGCAGGTGTGTTCAGTGAGCACTTCAGTCTGGGCCCTGGGCCTCCTGGAAACCTGTTCAGCCCAACCTAAAACTCAGAGGAAAAAGACCAAACACCAAAGGCTATAGCAAACATAACACGATCTAGCTTATAATATGTAGGTGACACAAAGTTTATCTGAAGCCAGCTTAAATTCATCCATTTGATACATGATTTGTGTATGTACAGTCTGGGCAAAGACACACTTGTTTCAGAAGAATTTATGTGCCAGATGTAGAGTGACTGCATAAAGATTTCTAATTTTTTTGTGACCAGTGACTGTGTGAAAACAATATATATCAAAATGTCTGTCAAAGTTTTATCTGTCATGATCTGTTTAAACTTTGAATGATGTTGCTAAGTAAAAGTAGGCCTGAGTTGTGCATTTCTAAAGCAAGTTGGGCTTTTGGCTCCTCTTGGCTAAACACCATTCATTCCAATGCAAAATTAAATCACTTTGTTTTTGTTTTTTTGTTGTTGTTGTTGTTTTTGCAAATGAAGTAAACCATGTAAGACATTTGTGCAAGCACGCTATTGCTGATCAATATGCATGTTTTGATTTAACATTTGTGGGGGTAGAGTCAAAGCTACAGGTGGAGTTAGACTTCTGAAAAAGCTAAAATCAAGTGGATGAAGGAGTAGCACATCAATTACACTTTCACAAATGTACATAAATAATGAATAAGTACTTTTTGCTTTGGTTTCCATTAACCTTACTTCCTTTTCTGTTCACATTATTTATTCCAGAACACATTGTCCGGTCAGATTGTCCACGATGGTCTGCCTGCCTCTGATTTGCTCATTCTGGGTGAGGTGAAGGTCTGGGGTGCAGGTAGTGTCAAGATCACAGAAGCGACCCTAACAACTTCAGATGGAACCACACTGCCACTGACTCCACAACACAACACCGACACTCAGGTCAGAGGAATTTTTGAATTGTTATTATTTATTGAAATCATGGGGTCCATAATGTTTCAGCTGGAACAAAAATTATTCAGACATTTAGTGAGTAAAACATTTCTTTAGCTGAGGTATAGAATCTTACAACTCAAAGATGCAACTGTAATGGGATTCCTATGTTGCAAACTGACAAATCGAAGTGTGATAGAGTAGATCAGGTTATGCAAATATGTGTAAAGGTACTTAAAAAATAAATAACAAAAAAATGGAGATTTGTGTTGGAGAATAATGAAGAAAAAGGAAAGGCAACAGAGAAAACCCATATGTTCCTGCTTCTCTGTTGGCTTCTGAAGAAATATCCCATCCCTGTCAAGGTTATGTTTTTTGCCTAGTGCACATATCAGGATCACCGAAATGATAGTTACTGCTGCTTCATAAGAAATCACAAGTCAGAAACAGAATGGGTTGGACTTATACTGACATTTGGGAGGATAGGTAGACAGAAACAAGACGAGGCGCAAGAATTGCAAATAAAGTCAGGGTAAAAGAGGAATTTTCAGACTCCATGTGTGTGTCTGGGTAGCAAAGATGAATAGAGCATAATAAATAGACAAATTTCTATATATTTTTAGTGGTGAGAGGGAATGTGAGCAACATTGGTTGAGAAAAGGATGAGACATTGCTATTAAAAAATAAACTGAGAAAAGAGAGATTACACCAAAGTAAGAAGGAAGAGCATAGGAACAAGAAAATTTGACTGAAGGTGACAGTGACCACAAAGTAATAAGTGGCTTCTCAGGGCAAGGCAATTTATTTCTCTCTGTAATTATTGTGTGATAGTTTGTGAACTTGGAGGAATTAGTAAGCAGCAGGTCCCGTGTCATCTGAATACAGTGAGATAGCAAAGCTGCTTCTCCTCAAGAGCGAGATGTTTTCACCTGGAGACACAGAGGCTTGTGCTCAATGTTTTTCTTGATAATTTTTTAAATGAAATGAAATTAATGAAAAATACTTTATTAATCCCAGAGGGAAATTCAAATTCTGTAGTCATTTGGTTCAGCTTGTTGTGATTTTTTTAGACACTAGAACAAGACAGGATGTTTTCCACATCACTGGTATTTTCTTCTGACTCAGACTGGTGTCGAATAGGTGCTGGAGAATTGGGTCTCCAAGACCCGCTCATGTCTCCAAGACCTGCTCATGTTTTGAGCAGGTCTCTGGGCCTGACACCATCTGGACCTGCAGACTTTTTCTGGTTCAGTTTCATCAGTTCATCATGACTTCATTACAGGAGACAGACAGAGTGGAGGTGGAGGCAGAGGGGGTTTCAGGATGTCCTGTTGTGGGTTGTGTTCAGGTTCTTGACTGAGGTGCAGGGTGACAGAGTGGAGGTGTGACAGGAAACTTGTAGGGGGTCATGGGGCTAGCATGTAGGTTCATTTCAGCTAGCAATTTGGTGTCCCTTATGCAGAGCTTCTCTTTAACAGTAACATCTCCAGGATGACACAAAGACTGGTTAACCAGTACTGCAACTCCACCTCCCCGTAGTTTTCCACTGAGTTGTTTTTTGCGGTCTGCACAGACCGTCTTGAATCCGTGTACAGATGCATTAGAGTCTGGGATATGTGCCATTAGCACCTGGAGCTTGTCAGTTTTGTTAGGTAGTGAGCTAACATTACCCATCAAAACATTTAGAAGAAACTATTTAAATCTCCACCGTTTATCTTTCTGCCTCAATCCTGCCCTGCATCCTCTTCTCTTTCTTTTCAACTCCATTGGGATTTGAAGTGTTATTTCACTGAAAATTTTGATTTAAATAGGACTCGTTGCCATGGAGAATGACTATAACAAGTCTTCAATAAGCAGAAAAAAATATGGAGAAAATGTCCCCTACATCACAGCTTCTTACCAGTGTGAAAAGTTTTCTTTGACAACCAAAATTGACAGCTCATGTCTTAAAAAAGACACCTATATTACAAAAAACACAAATGTTGAGACGGAGCTACAACAGTTTGCAGCCATCTAGCGGCACATTCAAGAATATTAATTATAATTATAAAAATTTGAATGTTATTTTTGTTTCTATTATTTTTGCCCAGTTACAGTAAAAGTATTGGCATGTTAATCTTGACCTAAAATTCTTTCTGTTAATATTTAGTGAACAATTATCACTCATTTAATCAGATGCATTCTGTTTCTTCTCCTTTTTTCTATAGGAGCTGACAATGGATGTTTCATCAAAGGGCTATAAAGTGAACTCACCATTTACTATAACATGGAAGACTAGTGCCTGAATGGAGTTTTTGTCTTTTGTTAAATGCCATACCTGTACTTATTGGTCAGTTTTCATGCAAAGAAAAAGCAAAGTAACATGACATGTCTAGATTACTTGTCTGTCATGATTGTGCCATAAAATCAAACTGAAATAAAGAAAAAAATACTGTGAAACAATAAGCTACTATATTGTGCAAACTAATAACTTTTCTGATAGTGTATAAACTGTTTTGACTAAGTTGATTTATTACAATATGAAAAAAACACGAGCCTTAAAGATGTGAGAAATGCAGCAATACCATAACTGTTCCTTGAGATAAACACACATTCTTTTGCGTATTCAGTAAAATATAGCTGTTTAAACAGAAAATATTTAATAAATTCATTGATCTAAACCCAATGAAAATGTCTTGGTTTATCATCAATAAAACACATTACACATTGTCTGTTTTAATTCCACCAATTGCCTATAGGCATGTTTCCAGTCTGAGTTACTCACATAAATGTTAAAACAAATGGGTTCATGATTTGTGTTTCCGTAAATTTTTAAGCTATTTCAAAAACAGAATTTTCTTGTAGGCAACTAGCAGCTGTATTGAACAGGTTTTCACAATGCAGTTTTCAACAGATTTCTTGGCTGAAGGAAATGACCAAAAAAAAAAAAATTGCTACATGTCATCAAGTCTGATGTTGTCAGATGGAAAGGCTTTGATGGAAGTGGGGAATTTGTGCAAAAAAGTGACAAAAACTAAAATCAATTATAGAACTGGATTATAAAAAAAGACAAAATGGGAGACAACCCTTAAGGGAAAATTAT
>JBAMHX010000010.1:21451988-21467224 GCA_037177515.1 Pseudomugil tenellus
CCTGTGCCCAACTACACTACAGCAGTTCGACTGCACTTATCTATGATGTCCTCTACTGTTTGATTTAGTGCCTGTGTTGTTCTTATTCTTAGATGTAAGTTGCTTTGGAGAAAAGCATCTGCTAAATGACTGTAATGTCATGTGAGATGGGAGGGCTTTGGAAAGCTGTGGCAAAGTAGTTACCTTGCAGAAGCCACAAGTCTCACCAAATTTTACCCAGCTGATGAGTTTTTATGAGCTAATGCTTTAACACTGATCAATAGAAACACCTGAAAATCTCAATTTTTTTTTTTTTTTTTTCTAAAATTTACTAACATTGCTTTTTGTTACAAACTGCAATGCAAACAGAGCTAGAGCGAGACATAATGAGTATGCCTGTCCGACAACAACCATGGAAATTGTTATGGTGCCCTCTTTGGTGTGTGGCAGTGGTGGTTGTGCCTTGTTTTCATGGGTAGGAATTTCACCTTTTCCACATCAGATAATCAACGGCAGCATACTTAAAGACAGCTCACCTTACCAGTCTTGGCAGATTGTTGTTTCATCCAGTGGTAAGAGCTCTCAGGGAACTCAGTTCCCCCCTGGCTTCTTCCTGTCTCTCAGAGGATCCTGTGTACAGCCTGCTGCGAGCCTGGCTGTCAGTTCGCTCACCTGCCTACCCGCCTGCCTTCTTTGTCTACCTGCACGCCAGTATTACAATAAAACCAATTGCTTCATCTACCTTCTGCTATTGAATCTTTTTCCATGTGACTGCAACAAAGATTTTCCTATTTGTAAAAAGTATATGAATACTTGCTTCACTTAAACCTTTCTTAATTAAAAGTGGCTCTTGGGCAGAAATGTATTTGCAATTACTCGTTTGTTAAATTAGTCTATTATACAGGAATGCTTACAAGCTGTAAAGCACTATACTCATAGATGACTAAGCACAAAGGTCACTGTGCTCAGCTTGCTGGCCATTTATTAGCCTCAGAGTGGCATTACTCATTTTAAAATTGAGGAAGTGAGTTAATTACTGAACCATAAACCTTTCATCTCTGCCTTTCTTTTACTGTCCTTTCAAAAGAGCAGATCATTGGTCAACAGAACTGATCACATAAATATACAAAATATTTGTATATATTGTGTACAAAATATATATGTACGAAATATTAATCTTTAGCAAATTTACACATGTAGCCTGTTATATCAGTGAAGTCGTACTTTTATAAATCTAGAGATGTCTTACACCCTGTAACAAATTATATACACTTTGAGTTCTCTCTTGCTGAAGTGTTTCTTTTTCTTTCACAGACATGAACCTCAAGTCTGCCCTGATGGCAGGTACCTTTGCTGCCAAGGATGTGTGTGAATTGATTCAGAGCCTATTTTCATAAATACCTTTTTAAGCCTCTGAAATGAAAGAGAAAGTATTACATGCAGTCTCTCTACCATTTATTTCTTTCCTGAATGAAACATAATTGAAACTGTTTGTTCTTTTGTAGAAGCTTGAAAAGATTGTAAGGAGAACGTAAAGTACATTCTGTTAATTTTACTCTTTTTCAACAGTCATTTCAGTTCATTTATAATAATGGTAGTTCATTTGGGAAGACATTACAAATGATGTCATGCAGTTCTCTCAACCAAGAAGAAAACGACTTTTGCAGATTGTTTAGCAGATTGTGTCCCTGAGTTTCCTGTGTTCAATTTAACATGAACTACACCCTAATGTGACTTTTGGGTTTCATTTCACTGGATTAAATTTGTGCAGATTTAAATTTGTTATCAACCAGAAGGAGTTCTTGATTTAATTAAAATAAAAAAATGTAATTACTTCAGAAACACAACAAAACAGTAATAGAAAATGAGATGATGAGGCTCCCTGGTTAAAACAATTGAGGTTCTCAAAAAATAATTAGTTACAAGTAACCTGTTTCTTCTGTAAATTGTAATGAAACACCATACTAGTTACTGTCTGTCAGAAATGTCACTTGTTACTTTATTTTCCTGTCTAATAATTTACCATACAGATACATGAAGAAACATGCAGAGTGCTGTCTGCACAAATGAATAGAGCACGACTGATTAATCGGCTCATCGATTAAATTGGCCGATATGTCTATAATTGGCAGCAATTTCGGCGATTTATATTCCAATGTATATCTCATAGCGCCGTAGAGGTGCAGAGTGATGTAATTGCAAAGTTTATTCACCAGATGGTGGTCTGACTATTCAACCTGCTCTCTTCACCAGGGAACTTCATAGACTGCAAATAAGACCTTAGAGCACTGAACTAAGCGCAGTTTGTCAATAGGTAAGTTTATTAATTTTGTGAAATTAATGACTCGACATGTCCTTCGCGTCAGTTCAACTCTGTTTGTCATTGTTATGACGAGTGATGCGTTGCTTCGTTGTGTCGGTCAACACTGATGGCATTGTTAAAGTTGTGCAAAGTTCGCTTAGAGCAGGGGTCGGCGACTATGGGAAGCAAGAGTTGGGAGTTTCCCTGGATTAAGACACAGCCGATGTCAAACTCTGCGCAAGTCTGCTAATGAATTTTGATGAATGTCACCTGCATGGCAGTGAAACTCCCACACTTGCAGGAGTGCGCCTCCGTAGCACTGGCGTTTCTGACCCCTAGCTTAGAGATGCTATCCATCTATGTTAGCGATAACATCACTGTGGCTATCCCAACTAGCAAAGCATGCCTAAGTAGCTCTTGATTTAAATGATTATCTTTAATCCATGATCAGTTCGGATCTATATGTTTGGGTCAGAGCCAAGCAGTGACACATTTATGCTTCTCTGTCAAAATAAATGATAAATGAAAATGGTTAGTGGATAAAACTGTGACAGTATGTCAGTATTGTGGCACAAGAAGCCACATGACCGTAAGGATGGCAACTTCTGAAGCGACATCAACCCAGTGTTTGACTGGCAGGAGTGAAAAAAAAGCTCCACATCGCATCACCGCAGCATTTAAACAGCCCCTTGATGCACGATCAGACAAATGCAAATGGAAAAGACAAAACTTACTTTGATCTGAACTGGGAGTTCTTTTTTTATCCGTTGCATCCTATAATTAGCTTGTTCAGTTGTTGCGGAAAGTGTACAAAATGAGAGTATAGAACGACTTCATCCCTCCACTAGCTACAGGTTCAGGTGTATTTTAGGAGGAGAGATGTGAATGTAAAGGAGAGGAGTTTTATTAGCTGCAGCACCGAAAACATAAAATTATTAATATCACAGACTGTCACAAAAATACAAACGCGACACAGGCTGTAAAAGCGATTATCTGTGTTACAATTAGTGCCATTTGTGACTATTTTATATAAATTACAACTCTGTCAAAGATGACATCTCTGTGAAATTTCGGAAACATCTGGATATTGTTTTGGTTTATATATTATATATGCCATGACATATTTAATGGAAAATATAACTTTAGAGTAATCAAAATGTAATTTAAATTACATTTATAGGACACCTAAAGGCTGCATCAATAATGTTTCACCAACTTAACTCATGTTGGTTAAATAAGGCAGACATCCGCGGGCTAAATGTCAAGATAAAATTAAGCAGTACAACCGATAGCAACATTCTTGTATGCACTAGGGTTGTCAAGATTTAGATTTTCTATCAAAATCTATTGAAACTACATCAAAATCTCGAGGATCGAAGTAAAGGAGAGGACCAACGATTCTTCCCCCCCACGCTCCCTCCGCTCCAGGTGTAGTTGTACTGTTTTCTCTCTCTCTCTCTCTCTCTCTCTCTGAGTGTGTGTGCACATGTTTGTTTTCTCCTCTTTCTTCTCCTGTTTTCAACAGTATTATAAATGAGCAGGTTATGATTACATACATTAAGGAGGCAGCATGCAAAGAGGTAAAGTGATAAAGGAAATACTTGAAGCTGCTACTGCTTCTCTTAAACCATCAGTGTGGAAATATTTTGCGCTTCTGGTGAGTTATGTTCACGTTGTTGAGAACACCACAGTGCCATGATATGCTATGTGCTTGCACTTTACTCTGCTACGGGAAACACTACGAACACGGCAAAACACAATTATTGGCATCGCAAAGATTTAGAATGACAAATGGTAAAACAGCAACACTGGTCCAGGCAACTATTCCATCCTCATTTGCATAAAACTTCCACAGACGCCGGCTCACGCTATAGGGCTGTTTTTTTGCAGCTGACTTGCAGCCTTATTCAGATTTAAACTTCTTTAAATGTTAAGTTAGCATGTATGCTAATCGCTTGTTTAACCAATGACTAAACTCAGTATGTTACCTTTATGTCTTCCATAGAAACATATGTAAATGTGTGTAAATGAGAATTCAACACATTCAAGTTTATTAATGTGCACAATTTTATGTGTGTGATCTAATTTCACAATGCTTCTCCTAAGCATCCAAACCATACTGCTTCCTGGGTGTTTATTAAAGGACCTGTTAGCTGTCTGCCATGCTAGAGGTAACACAAAACTCCAGTGAGGGCAGAACAGTGAGTGATTATATTAGTCATAGTCAGTTGGTCATGACTATGTCATTAGTCATAAAAGGATTATTAAACACAATCAATGAGAACTGAATAAACAATTATACAATGTTTAATATGTTCATCCCTTATCCTGATTATTAGGAACCATCTTCACCAGGGGTCCACCATCATAACTGACCAATGAAGGGTGTACATGAACGAACTGACCAACTGCAGATTTACACATTTTTTGTAGACTACAGTCGTTTATTTGTAAACCCAGACACAGGAGCACACGCTCAAAACATTGAGTGGGCCTGGTCAACAAGTCACAGGTGTGGCCATTGTGGGGAAACCATGCAGAAAAAATGCTGAAGAAACATCTGGCCTACATTAAATGGACACACTGGCTGGAAAATGAGCACAAGGATGGCACACTTGGACTTTTGCCGTGCGATATCTGTATGTGCGTAGGTACTGATTTGTTAATGGTAAAGTAATGATTAACTACTCACTTTTAATTATTGTTCTACTTGAGGTTATCTGCTGTGAAAATCGAAACAAATATGTGAAAAGGGGTTTGGTACATTTGCACCAGTGAACAGAAAAAAGTAAGGTACGCATCAAGCATGAACAAATTCAACATGAAATTATTTTTTAATCAGTTGCCTCTGATTTACGATTAACTAATCATTATGTAATCAATAGCTAATAAATCACATGTGATGGGAATATATAGCTTAGGTAATCAGCAATAAATCATTACTCCCAGATCGGTTTTTCGTCTTTTTATGATTACCCAATGATTATGTAATCAATCACTAATCAAAAACTAATCAAGCTGATGGGAAAACAATGCTTAGGTAATCATTCATGAATCATTAGTACCTCAGTGGTTCCTCAATATGTCCTGAGTAGCTAAGCAAATTTTGTGGCCCTTATTGTAAAGTGTTACTGTTAAAAGCTCATAAAAATCAATTTTGCATAATATGGCCCCATTAAGTGTCATTGAGGACAAACTCAAAATCCTTGTAATTCAAGTCTTAAGTATAGGCTTGTTGACTCTGTAGGAGAGGAAAGAGACCATTAGCCTGCACACCAAATACATTTCATACTAATGTTTTTGTCCTTTTGAGCAATAAACTGAAATGAATATTGCCACTGGCCCAAACCCCCTGTTTCCATCCCCATCTTCATTTCACTTTCTCCTTCCTTTACTCATGCTTTTTCCTCGTGGAAATCCATCTCTATGGAAACATGCCCAGGCAAGGACACACACAGGCACATATATTCACACAGGCACATATATGCATACAGACATATACTCTTCTAAACAGGTCAACGCTTCACAAGCAGTCAAAAATGGCTTGGTTCTTATGTTCTTAGCCCTTTGTTCCACTGAACGGGAAAATGCTCCACCAGGTGCATTTCCGAAGTGTTGCATAAGTGCTGTGCTTTGAAACCACATTCATTTAAGCAGAGTAGATTATTTAACCAGCAGGTCAGCTGATGAAAAGAAAATTGGATCCTGTGGATTTTACAGCTATTAGACAACATATCCAGACTTTGGTTGCATATTACTCTAAGACATAACTGCTATTTTTATTGATAACCGGAATTAAACATGAAAACAACAAAAAAATCCTAAATAAAACAATATGGTATAAATATAGAAATTCGCCCTCTATTTTATTGGTAAAAAAATTAATCAGAATCATAAATAAACTGGTACAAATAAATAATTTCATTCACTCTATTTTTAGCACAATTTCAACTGAATAACTTTATACAATTATGAAAGGAAATTTTGGATTTTTTTCTATTACTGTTAAATGACCAAATATTCCTCTGTTTGTCATAAGATGTTTTGGAAATTTGCCTGAATATTTTTATCCAATAAAACTATTGGTGTTCTTCCAACAAAACTAATATATTTGTTGACGTGTGTGTTAAAAATTCCTCTCTTTCTTTTTGGTCTACACTATATAATTAACTCTCACTAGGTTGTTCAGTTTTCATAGAAATATCTGTATTACAAATACATGGCAGTTTGATAAAGCTGTGCCTAAGGTTTGACAAAATAGCAGTCAGGTTCTTAGGCCAAGTGTGGAAAATGGGTTGGGACCAAATACTATTTTTGTTATCTGTGTCTTGAAAAGATCTATTTTATAGGAGCTGAAAATGATCAAAGGTTGCTTAAATAAAGTGTTATGTTCAGCTGAGCCTGACACAGGTCAAAGCAACATTACCTCTCCTAATTTTGTATTTTATGTTTTTATTTTTTTAACTCCTTTTTTCAAAATGTTACATTATTCCATGAAAGGTCAGTGTAAACATTCACAGAAAGCATTGCTAATTAATTTGAAGTCAAAAAGAGGTGCATTAGAGACACTAAACAGAATGGAGATTAACTGTAAGTAAAACAGTGGGTGTGAATGTGTAATACTGCGTTAAGCAGAGTTTTCCCTGTGTGTTTATGATGGTGTTTGCAATTCTGTGATCGTACTGTCAGTGTCCATTCGCCTGTCCATGTTGGTGTGTTATTGTGTCAGTGTGTGTAATTGGCTTGATGTGACTTGTGTATTTCAACCCAGGGGAGGTAAGTTATTGGGCTGACCTCTGTAGTGTGACAACGCTAGACTCTGAGGCAAACCAAAGACCCAAACATCAGCTGCCACTAGCAAGCAAAATGCATTAAAGATTAAAGCAGTCGCTCAGAACAAAGCAGACTTTGTTGGTGTCGTCTCGTCTACTGGGGCTAGTGGGGCCACCGTACCCATTTGTGCATGTGCATGTTTTTGTGTTTGTATTTAGGAACTGTGTGGTTTGCTGTGGAGACATATGTGTGCGTGTTACTGATTCCTTGGCGGCTACTCTGAAAGCCACTTATAAAAATTACGGCATGCATGGGGTTGTGTCCGCGTGTTTATTTTGTTATATGTACACGGGGACATTTAGTGATCGAGCCAGCACAAGTGTCCATAATTAACTCTGACTTTCCAACATGGTTTTGTAAAAAGACTGTTCTGTTCTTTGCGAGTGAAAGTATTTTTTGAAGATGAAAGGATGCACGCTAAAGCAGCAGGCATACTTTCCGCTTCTGTTAGACTTTTTGATGGCCATGGTAACTGATGAGGGCTCTGTGTGTGTGTGTGTATGTGTGTGTGTGTGTGTGTGTGTGTGTGTGTGTGTGTGTGTGTGTGTGTGTGGATCATAGAAGAGATTATTTGGCAGAGCTAAAGGCAAATAACACCTCCTTGTTAACTTAGAATCTGTCCCCTTGTTAACAGGATCTTCGAGAGAAAAGGTGACTGAAAGAAGCCTTGTTGGCTGCCTTGTTAAAAAGTAAACCCAAAAGACTTTCCACGCGCAAGTTTTGTGTATTTTGTCAGCTATTAAATATATAAGCATGAGTTAGTTTGAGGACTGCAAACTCATTGTTCATCTGAACAAAGACAAATCAAACTATGGGGAGAAGTGAACAAAAAAAAAAACTAGATTTTATGTGGGGAGTTAAAAAAAAAAACACTTTGATGATTGACATTGTAGTAAAATCTGGGAAATTATCCATTTTCTTTGGAATTTTAGCTTTGATGGATTTTGAAAACAAGGTAATCAGTAATGAGCAATGAAAAAAGCTCAAACTTTCACTGTGTAGTTAAACTTGAGTAGATTTTTCTAGACTTTTAAGTTTAAATTACTGGAAAATTTAATGTCAGCATGCTTTACTTCTTTTTGGAGTGACAAAGGGAAGGAGAAAAATCCTTTTAGATTGCCTGCAGGTCTCCTGCAGCCTGTATTAGATGATCTGAATTGATAACATGTATTCAATGTTTTCACTGATGCTGCTTAATCTGTTTCTTTTTTTTATCCATGATTATTTAAAGAAACAACTACAGGTTTTTTAGAATTAACAAAACTCCAAAAGAATAAAGTTTTGGTTTAGTGTGTTTCTGAACTCCAGAAGAATATATCAAGTTGAGCATCCAACTTGGCCATTTTCACATCAGATTTCATCAGTAGACATTGATCTGTATTTGTCAGAAAGATGAGACTTTTGGTCTAGAGAAAGGGTGTGAGCCTTTCCTTCCAAATTGTGTGGCAGTGGGGTGACACATGTCTCCCCTCTCCTCACTTATTACTTTCCTTGCCTGTGCAGTGAGTGTGAAGGGGTTCAGCTGGACTGTGAGAGAGAGTGGATGTTTGCTTTAGCAACAGTCTCCGCCAACACCTTAAATGCAGTGCATTGGAGTCCATTGAAGTTTTCCTTGGTGTGTATGAGCATGGGTATTTTCATTAACCACGCAGCATTTTAGCTAATGTCTGCCACAGTCAAGTTTTATTCCACTTACTTATTACTTAAAAATAATTTTTGGCTTGCAATGTCAGGTCGGTTGCTGCTATCTCCTTGGTTTATTGTTTCAAATATATGTCAGTCTTCTCTTTCCTAATAAGGCAACAGCAGACAATGCTAGTTAATCATTTGACATGTTTACATAAATGTACAACTACAAACCAGTGTTTCAAAAGAACAGAGTTGCTGTAAAACCGAACAGACTCTTGAAGGACAATTCTTCTGTGATGTTAAATTGATTGGGTAACAAAAAAACATAAGTTTCATCTAAAATTGTGTCACATTTTCGTGAGAAGATCAAAATGTAGGCTCAGCAAACAGGCATGGGTAGAAAATAAAATTACATTTATTGATAAATGTAATAAAGACAGTTCAACAGCAGAAAGCATAAACACAGAAATTAAAAATAAAAATGATGCAGAGAAGACGTGGAGGTGGATAAAAAATACCCAGAACTATAAGGGGGGAAAAAAGAACAACCAGGTAATTAAAACCTGGTGATAAACAGTACTTTATACAATAAATGAAGTAGGGTTTTAAAATAGAAAAAAGTCATCTCAAATGAATGGATGGATTTTCCCATTTCTGATTTTTTTCCAATTTTGTATCAGAACAAAACACACAAGAAAACACACTTTGTACATGATTATTGATTCTGTAGTTTTGTCAGGGCTGTGATAGGTTATGAGAAATGTGGCAGCTGTTCTGACCTGCGAGCCAAATTTGTCACCCAAATAGTTTCTACAACACTAACAAGTATCCAGTCACACATCCTTCTTTTTCTTCTGAAGCCTGAACACACATGCAGTAGCCTAAGTCACTTACATTAAAATGCTGCCACAGTGTGACAAAGTCATGCAGACAAAATCTTAGTGTTTTATCACGGTGTAAAATAGCTTCACACAGCTGGTTCAATCTTCTTTATATATGTTGAAAATGGGGGAAGTTCAGCCAATTTCAAGAGAAATATCTGCAGGTAGAAAGTTTAGTATAAATACATTTCCAAAACTTTGGCAACATCTCTCACTCACTCATTTCCTGCCTTTAAATTCCTATCGGTTCCCCTTCAAGGATATTTGTGTTTTACCATTGCCGATGGAAGAAGTCGGAGAGGGATAGGTGCAGATGAATATGAAGTAAGGTTGGAGCCAAAGGAGGTCACACAGGAATAAATAGAAGGAGGCGATAAGAGGATACGGAGAGGAGAGTGTGATGGAATTCATTAGAGTTATATTATGTTTTAGCAATCTGAGGCACCCTGATCAATAGAAGGATTATTTCTGCAAGTCCAGTCATTTATCTCTTATATTTATCTTGCTTTGTCTTTATGACCTCTCCTGCAGCCCTTTTCTTTCTTTTTTTAAAATTTAATCAGTGCTTCATTTTTATCCATCTGTGTGTGTTAGAATCAGTGCTGCATCATGTGTAGGTTTGAGATGGCTGAATAAAAAAACAAAATCGATCAAATTTTCACTCAATAATAGAAAAGGTCAACTGACTAAAGGATTTAAGTGATAATACTGATACTTTATTTCAGCCAGAAGGAAATTTAATGGAAGATTGCATCCCATTCATCAGGCTTAAATTAGCTTCCACCCTATTTGATCTGTAGCTTTCACCCAGGATAAGCTGTGGTTTAATTAAAAAACTAACATTTTATCAGTCACATATCTTGCAAAATGCATAGGAATAAAACAAATCCATTTTAATAGTCACTATGGCGCTCAGGTTTTGTTTGAAAAACCTTCCACCATATTGAATGTTTACGCTTGGTTGCAGTTTGGCTTCATGGTTTCCTGTAAAATCCCTGTTGGGACTCCAGACAGGTGTGCATGCTCATGTGTTTGTCAGTCCTTGTGAGTGTGAGAGAGTTTGAGAGAGGGAGAGGAGCAGAGTGTGAGAAAACTGACTTGCAGGATTGATTTTTGTATGAATGCAGAGGATTGATTTGTGTGTCTGCGTCTGAAATGCTTCTGCAAGAAGGTTGCCTGCAAATCCATACCCAAGACCCTTAGATCGTTAAAATGTAATGGCGCTGAATGTGTGGTCAGGTATGTTAGGTTACTCTGTTTGTGTGTGTGTGTGTGAGGGAAAGAGACAGAGAGAGAGAGGAAGCTTTGGTTTCCCATGATCTCATTAGCAACCAGTCACAAGCTATGAAGCTATGCTTCATCCCTTTCTCTTCACTCTGCTCTCCGTTCTTTGTGTCACATTGCATTATTGGACACAAATAAACACACACATAAAAACTCACACAGAACAACTGCTCCGACGCACAAAGTCTCCCGAGCTGTGTGCCAACAGACCTGTAACCGTCGGCAAATGCTCTTGTTTACGCTGGAGATGAATGAGACAGATCGCTGCTCAACTTGCTTAAATAGTTCCCCAAACGCCCAGACAGGTGGTGTGTATGTGTTCGTGCTTTTGTGTGTATGCTTCAGTGATGTGTGTAGGTGTGTGTATGTGGAAGCTAGATGGCTGTGGAGTGTGTGATTGCATGTATGCTTCATAGATCTAGTAGCAGGTGGCATCATTTCAATTGTTTGTTTTTGCTCCTGTCCCCTCGACTCCACTCTCTTCCCTCGTGATCATCTTCTCTCTTCTTCCTTTCCTTTTACCTTGCTCCTCTCCATGCCATCTTTTTTTTTTATTCTGCAGAAGTGCTTCTTGAGAATAAAACTGAGCAAAGCAACACTTGGCAACATTTTTTTTTTTTTTTTTTTTTTAGAAGCAGTTGTGTTTTCCCATAGCAGCATGTTTTAACGTTTACTGAGTAAAAGTCCAAAGCTGTATGGCCCCAGTCCAGTCAATTCATTTGGTGCTAGGTATTTTAAAATGCTGATATGCAGAAGATGCAGCGATTTGCATGCAGTCTGGCGAGAAAAGAGGAACATGTTCTTATTTCCTTAACTTTATGCAATATTAACTGTGGAGAAGGGTAAATGTGGTGAGTAAGTATACAGTGTATTGTGCATGAGCAAGCTTCTTCTGTCGCTACTGGAGCTGGGGTTTGGAAAAAAACAGATAAGAGAAAATCTACAAAACTAGAAAAAGAGTGAAGGAAGTGGAAAAGGTTGGCAAGTTGTGAAATGAAGAAGAAAGCTGCATTTAACAACAGATCAATATGGCTTAGGAGGAACCATTGGAGATTTAACCTGAGTGGAAGAAAAAGTTATACTATCATTTTCTGGATCACTGCTAATAGATCAGATTGTTTCAGGTAAGAGTTTGGTTTAGAGAAGATGAGCACTTGTGAAAAGAAAAACAGCGAAAGCTAAACTTATCACTTAAATGATGACATTTACTGTACATCAGACTCATGGAGCAGGAAGTGGAAGCCTCTGAATTTACTTTAATCTTCCAGAATGTTAGGAAATCTTATATATTTTGGTTTTGTTCATTTCAAAATCATAAACAAAACATAAAAAACAAAATGGTTTATTTGTTGCAATCCATATGATAAAATGTGAAGAAATCAGTCAAATGATTCATATCCCCTCTAGCCTTTTTGTGTGCAGCAAGAAGATTCTCCCTAAGCTACAATCCAACAACATGCATGTTAGATCAATGAATTGATCACTAACTTGGCTTTGGATGTGAGTGTAAATGCTTTTCTGTCTGTTCTGACGGATTGGGAATCTGTCCAGCATCTAACCGGCCCCCTGCCCAGTGGCTGTTTGAAAGAAAAAATAAACACCACTCACCCGCATTACGGTCCAGTGTTTTGACTATTCAATTCATCCACCTTGCTGAGCAGAATAAATGGTTCTATAACTATACCACCTTACTTCCTCCTTTCCTCCAGGCGTAATTACTAAGATTAGATTTCCAAAAGGGAAAAGCACCACCAGTCTTCAACAGCTCTCTTTACCGCCATAAATAACTGCCTTGACAGGCAGATAAGACAGCTACAAACATGTTTATACACTCAAATAAAGCTCTGTATTATCTCTGATATTTTGAATATGCTTAACAAACATCTGCTATTTGATTACATGAACTAAAATTAATCAAAATAATCTGTACTTCAAAATCACTTGTTCTCTATTGATTAGCACTTGGTCTCTTTAGACTAATGCTTTCCTCAGACATGCATAAGATGTACATTCTAAGTGATATTTATTTTTGAAATTTAATTATAAAAATGGTAATTTTTATTCTTATTTTATCCCTAACTGCAAAGTCATCACATTGACAACAGCTGCATTCAGCTCCCATGATGCATTACCAGTGTAACAAAGCACTTCCATAATAAAACTTCCTTAATTGACTGTATTTAGAGCACATCCTTGGAGTATATGTGTTTGTGTGGATTTTCATCTGCGCAGGTGCTGCAGAGTGTGAGTGTCATTACTGTGCAAAATTTGCAGGAGACCAAGAGCAAGACTGCATGTTCGGCTTTGGAACGAGTATAAAGCAGGTTGTGTTCCTGGCTGTCGCTCCCTGTTTCTCTGCTTCTTTTCTAGCAATGAAATATTTATGCCAATTACAATGAACCCTCATCAACTATTTACAGCAGACCTGCACACACCTCAGACTTGGTAACTGGAAATGCCAAGGGAATTGGTGCAGTAGTACTGAATCACCTTTTGAACCATTGGTAATGCTTTTTTTGTCCTGTCTCTCTATAAGATAAAGAACCAACAGCACATTGTATTTTAGTTGTTTTTTGTGTTTTTGTTTTTTTTTTTTTTTTGTAAATGAGGACTATATATGTGTAAATCAGAAAATTCAGCGCTTTCAGATAAATACCTGTAAATGGTGCGGAGCTGATTTCCAAGCTGTTGCTTTATGATTAGGTTACCTTGTTTAACTATCAGGAGCAATAATTATGATTGCAAGCAACCATCTGTCATTAGTAACACTTTAAGTTGTTGTTAGGGTGTTGTATCACACTGAAAGATCGGCTGTCTGTGACATATCAAATTGAAATATTAAATTCAGTAACTTCATTTCAATAATTTTGTTCAGTTTGGCTGATGAAAATATTTCTTTTGAAAGCAAGACTGTATTGTTGTTTATTAATCACATTATAAAATTACTTTTCTTTAAAAAATGTAATTCAAAGTGTTTTACTTTAAAACATAATGGACAAAAAAGTCACCCATCAAATCCTCCGGATCCCAAATCCACAAATCAGATATACAAACAACACACACACTGACACACATGTGCATGCATTTATGTCTTTAGAAGTGCCATCTTCACCCTAATGGTGGGAATATTACTATAAAAAAATATTTGTTATAGTAAGTCATTATCTGAAGTAACTGAGCGTTATGATGTGGAGGTTTTGTGTTACTTTGTTGGTTTCCTGTCTTATTTTGTCGAGTTTCTTGTTTCCTGTTTTACCTTTTTGTTGGTTCACCTGTGTTTGATAAGTTATCATGTTCACCTGTTTCTCATCAGGATCTTGTGTATTTAAACTCTCTGGTGTTCTGTTTCATGGCTGGATCATTAGTTGTTGTTAGTACATGTGATCATAAGACTGAGTTTGTTTGTTTTTTTAACTGAATTACTCTACAGTTTTAAAAGTAATTGGTTACCAGGGAAAGAAATTGTTTGCACCACTTAGGGATGGTGAAACCGATAGCAAACCTTTGACCCACACGTATGAAAAGGGCTTGGTGTTCTGAATCATTTGACTAAACTAGAGGCCTGTACTACAAAGTGTGATTAACACAGCCAACACTTATCTCCGTTCTCTGGATTGACTCAGCCAAACATTGAGGAACTGGGATAAGCTATACTACGAAGCTGGTAATCAACTTGTTTACTTCACACAGACCTTTCCACTGAAGATAAATGCGCGTTCACATAAGAGGTGGTGCTCACAGGTTCTGACCAATCATAAACATCAACAAACCCAGAGCAGCATATTTTACCATGGAGTAGCAGACTATCATTGTCCACAAATATGCAGAATTTAAAAATATATGCAATATAAGCTAAATATAAGCAAAGCAGCACTGTTGCTGCAGCAAAAGCAGAAAGGAATGCTGGCAGAAAATAGAGACAGATCATCCAATATCAATTAATAAACTGACAGCACTCATATCACTGTACAGTACAAACATTACTGGGAATGCTGTATCTACGTCATATATCCCAGTTCTTTAAATGATCTGTTCCCATGTGAGCGTGTTATATTTATCAATGCTACCAAGAATGCAGGGCAGTTGTTTCATAACTTAATGTACTGTATTTAAGTTTTGTGTGGAAACAATTACAAAATTAAATTAAAAAAATTTTAAAAATAAATTGGAGGCAAGCTGTCAGTGACAATAAGACTTTATTAATGTATCTGTTGTGTGGATTACAATGTGTTTGCTACAAACGCTCTAACACAGGTGTAGGAGACCGTTTTTCCTGTCAAGGACGAGGACACTGGTTTCTTTAGATTGAGAAGAATATAAATTTAATA
>JBAMHX010000010.1:21493183-21505979 GCA_037177515.1 Pseudomugil tenellus
TATATAGTTTTCAATATAATTTAGGTTAAGAAGGATTTACACAATATCTCAATCATAATCAAGGGTCTGTTTATTTTATATGTACCTACATTTGTTTTTGGGAAGGTTGAAAGTTGAAAACGACTAACTCGGTTCTCTTTTGACTGCAAACCAATGCAACAGTTAGACTTGCAATAGAACAACAAATTCATTTGCTGTGGATAACACATTTTTACAAATCACATCCATGCATTCACAGGGACACAAAGTCATACCCACACTCTGTCCAGAAGTGTTAATGAATTGAGTTTTTGGGTTGATGATGGCAGTTGGAGTATATGTAGCTGTCACACAGTGTTAATGTTAGCATTGGGGTCAAGCATTGCCTGAATGAGCTCTGACTTCCCCTGAGTTAACATCAGCTCATTAGTCAAGTAGAGCAGGGCAGTCACACCTCAACACACACACTAATTTCTTCTGTCTTTTACACTTCCCCTCCTTCCTTGACTGTCTTCCAATGTCTGGCCTTCTCCTCCTCTCGTCCACCTCCTCCAAACACATTTGGTAGTATCTACTTACATTTCTTACACATTCTGCACAAATAACTTGTTTATCAAGCATAAGTTATGCTCCAAGCATTTTGTGTTTGTTAAATGAGATGGAAAATGAAGAAAAAATATTTGTATGACTACTGATACAATACTTAATATTCAATTACCATTTTATCTATTTCAGTGTCGAAGAGGTGTTCAGCAATGTAATTAAAGCATTATGATATTATTATTAGGTCAGAGCATCGAAGGTGGTGCAAAGCCCTATTGAAATGCATGTGTTTATTATTCTTCCTTAATCCTCCCACAAAAGCACACCATTTTTGGGGCCTAAACATGCTCGAAAACTCACCAAATTTTGTGTACTTACCTATTGTAATCTGAACAATTTAATATTCTGGTGTCTCCGTAAATGCTCAAGCAACAATGCACGAAAGCACCAGCTTTTGTTAAGTCCCCAAAACTGCTTGTCATCAATATTCATATAAATTGGTGCATGTTTTCTACTTGTTCGGGCAAACAATAAAGTCTCTTGGACCTATGGTTCAGAACAAACTGGAAGTCGGCCATTTTGGGTCAAAGTTGCTTTAACCCACCCTCAACAGACCCTTTTTAGACCGCTTTGATGAACTGGTCAACAAACTGTGGAATTTATATGACTACGTCAAACTCTTTTTCCCAGAGAAAAAGCTGTATGTGTTTGTGCAGGCTGCCTTCATTCTCCACATGGGGCTTGGAGACGACCCCTCACTCATACTAACATACAGACTTAACTTGCTTTCTGGTCAAATTAGCAAAGGCCTGCAAAGTCCACACTTCCAGCTCTCTCCACAGGAGAACAGAACAACACTCAAAGGACAGAAGGACTTAACAGTTCTCATAAAAACTTAAAATCTTATTCTTGGTTTTAACCTTTTCATTCCATTCAATGTATGTGCATTTATGCTTTTATTTCTTGATTTAAGGACTTTAATTTGTGTTTTATGTTTAATGTAATATCCCTTTTTGTCTTAAGTTAAAGGTAACTGTGGTAGGAAGCATGAGCTGAAATCACCCCCACAGAGCCCTGATTGGCTGGCAGCATCCAGACCTGCCCACTCAGCCAAAGCCCGTCCATCTTCAAAAGACCAACACAGACTGTCCTGCCTCTTGCACTCTCTTGATCACACTCTGAAGCTCTCTTGACCTCTTACTAGCGTGCTTACCTGCTTCTGATAATTATGCGTGTGTGAAAAGCTTTGTCCTGCTTGCTAGAGAACAAAGGAAGGCCACATGGTCTGCACCTAGCCACTCACTCATGACCTAGGATGAAGAATTAAGCTTTTCACTCTGCAACTTGTGCCTCCTGAATGGAAGTTAGATTTTCCCACAAACCAAACTTAAACCACTTCACTTTTGGAAGCTATTGAACTTTTCATCTTCGACCTCAACCTCCAGCCATCGACCCCAAAAGGAATCACTGAAAGCTGTGCTATACGGACCAACACCGGCTCAGCTCCCCAGAACGGATCCGGACCCAAGCACAGTCCACTGGTTGTAAGCTGCAGTTCGGAATTAACCCCATTTCCACAGCGAGAACTGTTGGTTTTTAGTAATGGTTGGCGAGTTAGGAAACTACCTCATCTAGGCCTTAGAAATGGTTTGATCTTAGAAATGATTAAGGAACAACACAGTTTTACTTAATACATGTTTAATCCCACACACAGTTTCTTTTCCATAGAATTCAGGTCAATATTTCATATTGATATTAAGTTGTATTAATCCCATTACACTTTACATATTTATGGTGCCAGCGTGAGAATTTGCTACACTTGCCATTTTATTTAGATCATATTTGAACGAACTCATCCTAGGGCTTTAATGACACTCACACAAAAATTGGTCAGGACGCATGTGAGATACAAGATTTCGTTTGCGAGGGGCGGAGCCTCAAAGTTTGATGTCTTGCCATGAAAAACTATTTTGATATAAGTCCCACATAAAACAAGATATCTGCACCAAAATTGATAGGTATAATGACAGTCTACCTCTTAAGACATGTACATGTCAATACTTAAAATTAGCCACGCCCCCTGGCAACATGGAGTGACTCATTTTGATGCAGCAACTCGGGTGTGAAAAGCTTGGGAAGTCAATCGCTAGTGGAGGCGGTGGCAACATAGGCTGAGTGACACCATAGGTGCGAGGGCCTGCAATGCCACTCGCGACAATAATTATTATTTTTATTATCATTATTATAAGAAAAGTATTATTATTTGTTTGTGGATCTTAACCAGATACTTAGTGCACAGATAAGAATGAAATAGATCCATCCATCGTTTCTATGGTTGTGTCTACATTAAGCATAATGTTCATAAACAAATGAATTGTATTTAGTGTTGACATACACATATGTAAATATCTCACAGCCAACCGTAACCTTTTCACACACTTTCTACAAATTTTGATTTTATGATTACCATAATGATTTCTTCCCCCAAATGTACTTAATTATTCCTGCCTTGCATCATGAACTATCGTCAGCATAAAAGAGGTTTGACATCATAAAGTTAATTGCTGTACAATGATGAACTCACAAACAAAATACCTTAACATAGCCAGATCCATAGCCAACAAAATACCTCAACCACAGCCAGATCCAGTGGTTGGTAAATTGCAAATTCTGCCTTCATTGTATCGCTTTCACTAATTCTCCAATTTCTATAGGTCTTTGTGTCTTTTATGTCTTCTTCTATTTGGTTCTGGTCTTTCATTCCCTCCTATTTTGCCATCTCCTCTCCCTCCTAGTGACTTTGTTCATGCTAATCCCAGTAGGTAGTTAATTATAGACTTCAGGTCTAATGGCATGAAGTAATTACAGAGCTCCGATGAGAATTCACAGGTCACCTCTTCCTCCTGCCTCTACCTCAATCCAATACATCTACTCTTGTTTTCTACTTCACTCACTCTCTGCCCCCATGTCTGATTTTCTTCTAGAGGGTCATGTTTCTACTTCTAAAGTGTTAAGGAAGATTGGAAATGTCAATAATTTTGTCTCTTTTTTTCTGTGGACAGATGAAGATATGACACTGAAATTCATTCAGTATTCACAACAATACAATTATTTAAGCATTTAAATACAATATATGGATACCATAAAATACTAGTTTAAGGGGGATAATTGTTCATAGTGTGTTAATGTGTACCATAACAAGTCTACAAGTCACAGGGCCTATAAAGTACCACTATTCTTATGAGTAGTCTGTTTAATCCTGCTAAATTGGAAATTGTTTAGAGAATGTTATGTAATACTGGATAACTATAAGAACCCAATAAAATAAAGATTTTAGCAATTCAGATATATAGCCAAAAACTGTTTTGTCATTTTACTACTGTCTAACTTTCAATTCATAACAACTTAATTTAATTTGAAAGGGCAATGGTAGATTCATCTCATCACTAATATATTTATAATCAAAACTTTCAGAGGAGTTTTAACTCAACATAAGTCAGAAATAACGGGTGCTTTGACTAAGTCTTGCATCAGTAAAGTTTACAGGTGGAAAAATAACACTGGCACATACACAGACTTTTGCTAAATGCACAAAAGTAAGAAGCATGTCTATGTTGTACATAAGTAACTGTTTTAAACTTAAATAAAGACACAATAACAAATAATAATTTTACAATACTTATTTATGTATCAATTAATGTACTTTAACAAAAAATATATTTAAATGAAGAAAGAAGTGGCAGGCTGTCAATATTGGTAAATAAAGACAGACAAATTGTATGCATATATATAAAGGTTTAATCTTATAAAAGACAAGCTGTAATCCTTGTATAAAACAATTAGATAAATTTAACACAGGAGTACACAAAATTTGCTGCAAGCTCTGAAACGTGTGTAAAAAAATTGTATGAAAATGTAATGTATAATAATAACAGTAATAATGATCATGCGACTGCTTCAAATCCACCCTTTAAATTTGCACTTTGTACTCCAGATTAGCTTGAAATGAAGCCTGTTATCTTAGGCCTCTTTTCTCCCAGTATTCAGACAGGATACATGTTATTTGTGATACACAAATAAATTAGGGCTATTTACAGCAACAAGGAATTATATATTCTCACATTTTTACCACAGTTGGCCCATTGAGTCTTAATGTCCCAGGCCAGATGAGCAAGTTGAGAATGTATGCCACTGGACGTGCAGAGTACAGGAATTAAAACAGTGTATTTTTCAGTTATAAAACTTAGCATGCAATTGTATAATACAAAGTGTCATAGAAATTTAAATGATGGGTAAGAGAGTTTCTCTATGAAGTGGCTTTAGGCATATATATCATATTTTAATCATTTTAATTGGCCCTAACTGTAAAGGTCAGTGAAACAAAAGTTGTGGTTGATTAATTGTTTGCAACACATTTAGAAGGTGACATTTGAGAGAACTGTTGTTTTTCCCCTTTTAAACCTGCAGCAATAAACTTTCGCTGCATCATTGTTCCACCTCTAAGAGAGGCTGAAAAACAGCAGTTATATATCAATTCTGCAGTAGTGAAATATTTGCTAGTTACAATCAAACAAGCATTTAGATGCTGGTATAAAGATTACATCCCATTAAGACCATTAAAGAACTAAGTCATCAGGAGGGAAATTAATTATCACTACAAAACATGATAAAGTCAATAGGCATTCAAGTGACCATTAAAATTATGTTGGGTGTTTTTATATATTTAGAAATGATATATAGTGTGCTAACTACCTGATGAGGTTTAGTCTGGAGGGCTGTCTTAAGTTTGCATTTTCATTGGATGGCTTTAGTTTAAGCTGTCCAAACATGTTTGTGTTGTGTTGTAGAAAATTGATCAGATGTTAAGTTATGTCATCAGATATATACCCTGTTTAGTGTGTATGTTTTAGTACTTGGAATTTCTCTTCAGAGGTCAATATGTTTTTTTTATAAAAGTTGTTTGCTCATTTTTGTTCTAAAATGAAAAGTAAACTACCGGTAATTTTATGGCAATGTCTTTCTGTATCAAAATTGAATTGACAAAATAAAATCACTAATAAACAAATGCACACAAATATGGTTTTATTGTATTTTCATATTGTATTTTATAATTTGTCCTCCCACTTTTAAAAGACATCCTGCAGATGGCAAGTTTTTAGTAGGATTGCAGAGACATTTGAACATGTCCAATTGGTTTAATAAAATAATTAGTTAACATTGGACACTCTGCCCACCAGATACATACTCAATACCCTCTTTTCCACCAAAGAAACTGTTTTATTTTCCTGGATTCAAAAGAAAACATTTGGGTATTTCCACTGACATTACCTGTGTAAAAAAAACTTTCCATCACCCCAAACTTTCCATAAAGAATACAGCTAGTAAAAAGTATTCAGTATTTTCATACGAGAATTCTTGAGGGATGGAGCTTTGAGCTTAAGAACTTTGATTGGTGGGACACATACCTGCATTTTTTCATGCACCTGGACATAAACCATTGTGTTGCAAAAAAAGCATTGATACTTAAAAGCGTTTTGGTTTAGAAAGTGCTTATGGTTTATCATTAGCGCAATGCTATCTGCTGGCAAAAGTGCATAAAACAGACAATTTTGATGGAATCTGTGACATCAGTAAAGGCTGTATTTATTAATAAAAGGAAGTACCATGGAATTCTTTTTTTTTTTAGAGTATTTTTTGTTGAATACATCATGACTAGGGCTGCACGGTGGCAAGGTGGTTAGCGCTGTAGCCTCACAGCAAGCAGGCTGCCGGTTCGATCCCCGGCTCAGGCAGTGGCCTATCTGTGTGGAGTTTGCATGTTCTCCCCGTGTTAGCGTGGGTTCTCACCGGGTACTCCGGCTTCCTCCCACAGTCCAAAGACATGCACCTTGGGGATAGGCTGATTGGAGACTCTAAATTGACCTCATGAGTGAGTGTGTGTGCGTGGTTGTTTGTCTATGTGTGTGGCCCTGTGATAGGCTGGCGACCTGTCCAGGGTGTACCCTGCCTCTTGCCCGTTGGTTGCTGGGATTGGCTCCAGCCCCCTCGCGACCCTGTTCGGGAATAAGCGGTAGAAAATGGATGGATACATCATGACTATTTTGTATCATGTACTTCACTTTAAATAGGTCACTCCTCGGCTTGAACATAAGCATCAACTGGCCAAACCATCTCGAGACTCTAAAAGCACTCCTTGTTCTCCCTTGAGGTCTGTGGCAGTGAAGCTTCAGACATACTGTATACTCTTTATCATATAAGTTCCTCTAATGACATAAGTCTAGATACGCTCCGTATCCAAATACTTCCTGGACTACTCCACATGTTCTGAAGACTTTGTCGTAAGTTAATTTTACTTCGACATGCTTCACGTTTTGGTTTTTTGATAAATAGATCTATAAAAAAAGAATGGATGAGCAGATTTTGTCAGAGGAAATGTACAAGAGCTTTGTAGTGGACATGCAAACCACGCAGGTTACCAGGTTTTATTGATTTTTTTTTTTTTTTTTTGTGCCATTGGATATTAATCTTAGGCAATAAATATTCTGGAAATCTCAGCAAAAACCTATTATTACCCAAACTGGTGAACTGTGTTGTCCTTATAAAAGCACAGCCTATGATTGATCCACATAAACCACCGCCAAGTACAATAAGGTTGTTTAATTTTTTGTTGTTTTTCTTTAAAATAATCACTGTTTTGGAAAAGTTAACATATAGAGTTCACTTTCTTACAGTTACAGATATTGCCATCGTCAAGGTGTTTCCTTTTCTTCAAAAAAGGCTAAAAGATGTTTTGATTTTTAATGTGGTTTCTGAGGAGCTCTGATTTCTTTTTAATTCATATTATTATTTTGTTGCTAAAAGCATTCATTACAATGTTTAATCAGTGTTGCTTTTTTTATTAATTTGAATGGTAACAATAACTATGTAGATGTTGCAAAAATAGCACATAATATATTCAAGAACCCCACAGGATGTCACAAATGTTAACTTCAGGGGTGCTCATGAATCATTAGGAAGAGCCAACTCCTGCCAGTTTCCCTCTGGTTTGTAGCTACTCTTATATTGTATAGCATTGTAACAAAATCATAACAGCATTCCATGCAGAGCAGCTCCTATATTGTATAAATCACACCACCATAGCCAAACATCTAAACCACATGGTTTCCCGTACATTTTAAAAAAAATGTGCAAGATTAGAAAAGAAGCATTTTTTAAATCCACACTCATATCATATTCTTTGTATATTAATGTGTGAATCCTTCACTATCACTGCTTATGTTGCTTTACAGATTTTCAATCAATAGATCCATCAGAACACAGTGTAAAGTGTGTGTGTGTGGAGGGGATGGGGGGGTGGGGGGGGTTGTGGGTTTTGAGGGTATTGGTTCACTACATATTTATGTCACCACCTTATTTGTTAATACAACATCACATTAGAAAAACAGCATATAACATCAACAATGGCGAAATATTTTATAATCCAGTATCTTTATTTTATGTATTATTATGTTTTATTTTGAAATACTTCTACTCTACTTTGTTATTTTTATGTGATAGCAGTGGAACCAGCTTACTATTTGGAAGTGTCCATAGTGAGCTGTCTATGTGCAAGTTGATCTAATTACTTTTTACAGCTCCAAATAGTTAATTTACTGGTGAGGCGTTTTCATTTTTAGAGTAATCTTTTCTGCATTGCAGTTCCTGCTGTACTAAAGTTTCATACCAACCAAGGGTAAGAATAAACATCAAGATTTTGCAGTACCCCACAGGTCCTGTCTACTCTTACCTTGAATATTGTAATTCACCTTTCTCAGACACAAACAAATAATCCCTTTGTTTTCCAACCTACACTGCCTCCCTGTTAGATTTCATATTGATTTAAAAATCTTCCTGCTCATCTTCAGAACTTTTAATGACCTTGCCCTTGGAAATGTATCCAACTTCTCCTGCCGACCACTGAAATCCTCAAACAGTGCCTCACTCATAGTTCACAGATCAGTTTGTGACTAAAGGAGTTTGGACCTTTTCCATTAGAGCCCTGAACTCGTAAAATGTTTTGCCCGTGAATGCCAACACACTAATTATGTAACTTCCTTCAAACATTAAAACATTTACTTTAAGAAAGCTTTTGACAACATCCACCTGAACATTTATATTCACCTGATGCTTTCTTATAAACCACTTTGTAGGACTGGAAAAATCCCCACCAGTGATGCTGTCTTATTATTTTTACAGCACAGGTTCTTGTTGGCCTGACAGTGGCACTGCAATATCCTCCCTCTTTGCACTTTGGAACAGGACTGCACAGAGATAGAACACTAAAGCTGGTTTAGAGCGCTGCCACTAAGACAGTTAAGCTACTCAAATGCTTCCCACCAAGCCCAATGCCAACATGTTGGCACTTTAGGATAGATATCACATCATGACTGCTGGGTGAAAATTAGAAGATTAAGATATGAGTAAGGGTCAAATGTTGACCTTATGTGTGAACATTTGTATTAAAAGTAAACATCATGTACATGAACAAGAGAAATGACAATTTCACATTCTTATGTGCTTAATATTTATGAAAACACTTTTTTTCAACCTAGTTGTGGTGCAATGCATTGTATTTGACTATACATATGCTATAAATAAGTATAATGTTAATGTTGAATATAATAATCCCTTGTGTTGGGAATGATTTTCAGACAAACTAAAGAGTCTGCAAGGTTTCTATATTTTCAGTTTCTCAGCCTCAGCAGTATGCTATTGTTCCTGATTTTCTGCAGGTGTTTCCACTGTTTGGGGATGCAGGTGTAAATCTGTATTGTTTGGTGTTACCAAAAATAATGTGTTCTTACCCTCTCCTGCTGAAACGTTGCTAAGGCAACATTGGTGGAGGGAAGTGAGGATGTGCAGTTCACACTGGTTTCAGCTTGAGCACTATCAGCCACAGTGGGAAGAGAAGAGGCAAGGCTGCTGTCAGTAAGTTATCCCAACCTTTGGCCTTATACACTGCAGAGATAGTACAGGGTGTGCACCACAGACAGCACAAAATCTTGTCCAAAGATTTCCACCTGCAAGCTTTTGTGTGTTTTGTATCACAATGATAACCTGATCGCTTCACAGAAACAAGGCTTAGTGACAGATATGCAACAGACTATAATCGAGAGACAAGTGACTAAAACACCAAACAAGATGTGTTCATCGACAGCAGCACTAACGGCTTTTAATTTTGCTTGTGCATTGGTAATACTGCCATTTAAGCAAACCGTGTTCAAAGTTAGCTGCTGAACTGAGTATAACAAAAACCTTTTCATAAGCTTCTTGTTTGCACAGCTGCTGGCTTTGCCATTGTGCTAAAGTAAAACTTTAATTCAGAAGGTTGAAAGGTAAAAACTATTGGAAACATGACCCTATCCACCCATGGGCAAGGTTTTAGATGGCATTTCCCATTGCCCAGACAGAATAGGTTTACAGTTTTGACTTGAAAGAACAGCTCTACCCAGTAATGTGATACTATGTAGCAAGGAATCAAAAGTAAAGGTGTTTGCTGACATCAAGAATTACACATCACTCTAATCCTATGTTAATTATAGTAATTGTGTTCTAAAATCCAATATGTATAGATTTCCTTGAGAGCTCGTGTGTGCTTTCAGTTGTGTATGAGTTTGTGTTTCGGCTATGTGTTTGTGTGTGACAGAGATGGATGGAGTTTCTGGTATAAAAACTTAAGTTAAATGTCACACCTGTCTGTCACAACACACCTGCTCTCACTGACGCGTCTTCTCTGACAGGCTGACATTTACACACCTCAACACTTCAACACACACGTGCATCAGCACAGATGTGTGCACTTGTACGGGTACACGCATGCACAAATACTCATGCTCATTCACAGACAACAGGGTTATATCCTTAAAGGTGGTACATAAGCACCGGCATGGAGAAGTTCATGATTTATTTCAGACAGTGCCAGGTTGAAATGTCATTGTGCTGTTGATCTGGTAGTTCCACATCTGGATAAAAGTCACTAATGACTGAAAAATCCAATTTAAAAACAAAAAAAAAGATATTCCTCTATCTAATGATTAATATGTGTAAAATGAAACAGTTGGCTGTTACATAAAATGTCAAGTAAATGATTGTATGGCATGTTAGGTTTCTTTGTTCAAGTACATTAAAACTTTAATTCGCATTTTTTACTTGAGAAATGCATAAAATACACACAAATGTTTGTTTAATGGTATTTATTATTGGATTTGATTTGTCTTTTAGATGTCTATGAAAGAGAAAAGAGTTAGTAGAGTTCTTTAGACAGCAGATATTGTGTGTAAATGTGTTTGAAGGATATGATTGATATTAAATTGGTTTATGTGGTATGTTAGCTCTTCTGGGTGTTTAGGCAAATGTTTCCCCAGAAGAGGACACTTTAGAGGTACCAGAAAAGTTCATGACAAAGATGGGTGGGGTTCAGATTAATTGTATTTTGGTTTTAGGTTGAGGAAACAGTTTTAGGCATAACTTATTATGTGTATTTATAGCATTCTTTGTGTAGGGAGTGTTTGGATATTTTTAGACTCAATTTAGGGAGCTTTTAAAAGGCAGTGTGTGTTTTATGTTAATAGAAACAACTCTGTTAAGTGGGAAATGGTTGGGTCCAATCAGCAGCATAGCAGATAAAGCTGGCTCATTTGACTGATGCTGGTGAAGGCTGAGTGGCTCCTTAGCAGTCTGATGTGAGGTCCATGGTTGATTACTTACCTTCACCTAGGGATGGTGAAACTGAAGCCTCATGAAACATTGAGCAAGTTTGACACAAATGCCTAGAAATGAACCACTGTGTTAGAAGCATTTAACCCCATCAGAAGAGTTCCATCTGCTGGCTGTGGGCATTTGATGCATCAGAGGCAAGCATTGACAAGACTACACCTGTGCACATCTGACATCCCTGTATCATTCTTCACTTAGTGTTCAATAAAATGATACATTTTCAACTACAAATGAATATCTGATTCTTTCTCAATATAAATGATAAAAGGACTGTAAGTCAATATGATTTTGGGGAACATAATTATAGTGTAAACCAATATTTACCAAAACTTAAACAACAATAGCTTACTTACAGTGACATCTGCAGCAAGACCAGGAAGGGATGGGGGGGTTAGGGCAACGGGGATAGGGATTGTGTTGATGTTTTTGGCTGTTGCGAGTTCCCAGATGCAACAGAATCATGATCCAGTACAATTGCCAGGACAGAATATTTTCTAAACCTTGTCTGTAAAAGCAAGTTTATGCTGCATATAATCAGAATCATGATTCATGCTGACACAATACGTCTGTTGTTGTTGTTGACTAGTTGAAGGATCCTATACCTAAAACATTAATGGTTGCATATCCCTGACATAAGAGACAACCAACATCAGCGA
The DNA here is from genome assembly GCA_037177515.1 of Pseudomugil tenellus. NCBI lineage: Eukaryota > Metazoa > Chordata > Actinopteri > Atheriniformes > Pseudomugilidae > Pseudomugil > Pseudomugil tenellus. The sequence goes on from JBAMHX010000010.1 coordinate 21,505,117, forward strand.
GATGTGACCACGACTCCAACTGGTTCACGCTGATGGTGACGCTGCAGCATGGGACATGAGGAGTTCTGCTTGGCGTAAACCACTTGAATTAGTTTATATGTTGAACTGAAAAAAGGGAACATACTGTTGTATTTTTCTTAGATTGACCCTTTTTAGCAAAGATTACTCCTAATTAGATTAAATAAGAATGGTATCGGGGCAGTAAGCCACACAGGGCTGAGAAAGCCTTCAGCAATTTAACAATAGCTAACTGTTCAGAATGAGAGGAGATAAATATGATCCAAGGGGTTATTTAATTCTTGAAGAACCATATTTAGGTGTCACTGCATTCATGTTGCTGTTGTAAAACTTAGGAATAAATTCCCTAAAAATGGAAAAAAAATATTCTTTGAAAGTGTTTACAGTGATGTAGTAATTCAGACGTTTTTACAAAGTGTTCTAGATTGTCCACAATGGGCTCATTCAGCTTGACCAAAGGTGTTTTGGAGAATGTTTGAATAGTACTTCCGCAATGCTAATATTAGCTTATTAAATAATAATTATTGTATTTGTACACGACCACACAAACCCTCCTGCCACCAATCTCTGGGAGGACTTTTCTGTGTGTTGACTACACCATTCTTCCACAGTGTCTGCATGACTGACAGATAGATAGCTTAAGGGTAGCCTCACTAGGACAGTTACTCCAAAGCCTAGAAAAAAAACATGGTGAGTTCATTGACCTCCCAGTGAACAACATGCTGCTTCAACCTTTCTTACAGAGGGGAGTTTGAACCTTAATATCCTCTGAAGGAAGCCATGTTCTACACGTGCTGCTATTACCAGACTGCATTGGTGCTGTGTGTCTCCACCCCGGACAGATA
>JBAMHX010000010.1:21542056-21552780 GCA_037177515.1 Pseudomugil tenellus
CCGGTTCATTATGTTCCTTTGCATCTTTCTGAGCTCTCTGTTTAGTCTGTGTTTTGTTCATTTATTTAATAAATCTAATTCCTCCACATTCCACATCATCCTCCTGGTCTGCATTTGGGTCCATATCCTCCAGCGCTCCCTAACATTAATAAGTTTGAATTGATTTTCAACCGATTCACGAAGCATAGATAGAATACAATAGAATAGAATATACTTTATTAGGAGGGTCACTCTGGAAAGTTAATGAGACACCATACATTACATTCAAACACTTTACGTTACATTCCTAATCGGAAGACATCCTATGTACATCAGGAATAGACCAAACAGCAAGAAGAGAAAATGAACTAGAAGTCAAAGATGATGATGACAATAAACAATACAGACATAATATTTTCAGAAACAACCAAGGAGGCACCTTCCCTTTCTTAGAAACAATAATAAAATGATGGAATATACATTTTTAAGACAGGAAAAAAACTGTTCATGTGGTAACAATGGAGGCAACAAATCTAAGAAGAAAATAAAGTGTTCAATTATACAAGAGAAAAGAAAAAAACATAAAATTACAGGTACTTGCAGAATTAATTGTATCACAGGCATTATTAACAATATTGACATTGTGTCAGTATTGTTGATCGTCTTGGAAAAGCATCTAAAGTCAAAAGATAGAGGGAAGAGACTTGATAACCACCAGTACTGTCATGTAAAATAATGGAGTAAGACCTGCGGGAGTGGACACAAGCAGATTGTAATACTCCTCATAGATTTTTGGCTGTATGAGAAAAGTTTTTTGCTGTTATGGCTATTATTAGTGGGGTTTGTGGTGGGGAGGGGATTAATGTGTTATTGCAATGTTAACATGAAATGGTTTGGTAATTTCACATGATTAATTGCTTCAGTGACAATTTAACTATCTAATTAGTTCACTGATTAAGCTGCCAATAGATAATTTTACATGATGGTTGACCCCTCCCCACAAACACACACACCTTCCTGACAGCAGTCTTACATGTACAGCCTCTCACCAAGAAGGTGGTGAAATGAATCCACTTCCCCTTCTCACCTCCACCACTATTTCACCTAATGTGTGTGTTTAATAATAAAGAACAGTCCAGGATTCTGAGTGCAGTGTTTCTTTTTCCAGATTAACCCTGATTTTATAAAATCTTATGTAGTTCCTTCAAATTCTCTTTTTATTTCAGTGATAATATCTCATAGGTAGATTAATCCTGTTTTTGGAAAAAAGACATAGCAAGGATAATGCAAATACTTCACAGAAAAAAACAATCAAGAAATGATACAGAAACCCCTAGTAATGTAAGGTTTTAACCACCACAAAACATCGCTCTTCTACAGTAATGGTCAAGAACAATCACAGTTGAAATATGCCGTAAGTATGTGTTTAGTAAGGAATAATACCCTTCGAAGACGGCTGCCTCTGCAAAGTCCATTATTTTTGGATAATGTACACCTCGAATGGCATTATCCCACTTATACATGGTCACTTACGAAAGAAATACAAAATAAATCAATTGTTAATACAATTATGGTGTTTTTTACAGTTAAAATTGAAAGTTTCTCACAAGAAGCGGCTGAGCGAACTATTTAAAGTTTGTCATAACACTATAATGTTTTGCCAAGGTACCTCGCTCTGCCCACAGGACCTGCCAGTCAGCCGCATATGTTTTCCTTGCTACAGTTGGTAAATGTTGCGTTGCCAGCACACGTTGTTAAGAACAATAAGGCTATTTGACTGGAACTTATTTTACAGGTGTTTATTATCCGAAAATAATGGATACCTACCAGCCAATCAGAATTGATTATTCACCCGGACCATGATATAATGCTTATCTCTTGCTTAATGAAGGCATTTCAAATGTATATGCTGCATAAACTCTTACTTACTAATACTAACTGCTGATGAACACAGAGTAGTCATTGAAGACAACTGAGGGGAACAGCACTGGACCAAGACCATCTGTTCAAAGAAAATGGGACAAATGGGCATAATTAAAAAGAAGGGAGTGGAAAGAAGAAAAATGCAAACTAGTATTGGGGACTGAGGGTAAGCGGACAAATGGAAAAACTGTCCCAGCCTATTAAATGTTCTTCAGTAGTACGGTACTGAGGTTTAGTCTGTGAATTATGGATAAAAAGGTATTAATAATAAATAGTTCCCTCCTCACTCTACAGCTGTGGAGGGACTGAAAGTGTGTCTTGGTCTTGTATACGCACACACAACATACTAGGGACAGGCGCATAGAACTAAATAACCATACAGGAAGATGTGGTTGCTAATACAACATTTGTAATTGCAATTCACATATTAAGGAAAAATCACGTATACAAAGAGTACACTATGCGTGTCAAAGCTTAGGGCTGAGGTGTGAGTTCAGGACAGGAAGTCATTTTACGCAACTAAAAATCATGAAATGATATGAAATATAGAAAAAATTGTTTTATTACACCCAAAATTACTCATTGTATTATTTATGAAATACTGCATGATACTAGGCTGGCTCAAACCAACTGGAGACTGACAAACCGGGACTCATAACTATTTTATTTTTATCAGTGCAGAGTCTTGTTATTCATATGGGTCACTATGTATCTACATTGTTTGCTGGTCTACATGGATTTTCTGGAAGTGCCAAAAAGACAAAACAAGTGTTCTTTTATGAAAAGGAAAACAAAAAGAATGTCCTGACACTTGAATTTCCTAAAAGGGAATGTATTTTACCGAATAATAATAAAAAAATACATTTGATTTTAATGCAGAGGGTACCACTTTCTGTCAATATCGCCATTCCAAAGATTATAATTACCTATAGGAATAGAAATAGAAATTGTGGTTTGATGTATTTACAGCTTTAAAAACACATTTTAGGCAAGAAGCTTTAAAAATATTCATGTTGATTATATTATCAGGTTGGGAAACGTTGCACCAATCTTCTTAGACTCCTGATCAAATGTCAGTATGTAGTAAAAAGGGAGTAACAACCAGTTTGTGTCCAGGTCAACTGAAGTTTTGTGGAACAAAGCAATGCACTGGTTCCTTTCACGTCTCCTCTTTCCTGCTAAGGCTGACTCAGGGGCTATTTGAAGTAAACACAACTTAATTGTGTTTGCTCCATCAATATGAATGTGCTACAAAGTTTTCTAGAAAGCAGAGTAGGTACTCACTGCTTCATTTTGTATGAGAAGAATGATGCACTAGTAGCACAGAATGGCATTTCAGACACATGCAACAACCACAACCAATGTAGAAAACAAATAACTTAAAAAAAATCAAATAACAAATTCCAATAACAATAGCACTGAGTATAAAACTTGTAATATTTAAAAGTAAATTAAAAGGCAAGCAATGAATTTACTATTGAAATTGGTGATGTCCGGATTTATATCACACGTTTAGTAGAATCTTTATTAGCACACTACTTTAATATTTACTGGATACAAGCCTGTCCAATATATTGTTCTCTTTTTTGTATTTTTTTTCAAAGTATCTCGGTGTCTGTGTCTCCAATTTGAAAAAAAATGTTCACTCTTGAAGTTCTGATTTGTCTCAGGCAGCCAATAAGCAGTTTGGGGCCAGTAGAGGTGAAGAGGATATCAGACAGGATGTTGTCTGATGTAATGATCAATGCCATTGTATGGTCAACATCAAAACATGACCTGGTAAAGCCCAGATTTCTTAGGCATTTTGCCCCCAAAATGGGCTGTGCCTATACAGCTGTTCTGTTTCACAGCAAAGTCCCGATGGCTGTCACATGGGATGGTGTTGTCCAGGTTCTCTGACCAGGGAGAGGAGATGTCCTCAAACAAGACAAAATACAGATCAAAGCTCGAGATTTAAATATAACTAAGAGGCTGTATCAACACTGCAACTCAGATATGAGCATATCTGCAGGAACAACCACGATCACCCTAGTCACTTAAGGTGAGGGGATTAAAGTTGTCAATTTTAACTACAATCTTCTTTTTTTCTATCAAGAAGTGGTTCATATTTTAAACCCATTTAGCCCAGAAAGGCATTTCTGACCATTATATCCATAGCAATGTTCAACGTAAGGAACAAAATAAAGTGGTTATGCTGAACATAACTACACTGTTTAGGTGCCTGAATTTACACTTACAAAAAAGAATACTGTTATTGGAAAAAAGAAAACTTGTTATACATGAAACAGTTAATCTGTAAAGATGTTGTTGTTTGTTGTTGTGAAAAGCTTGAACACATAAAGATATACGATGAAGAAATAAAGATATACGATGAAGAAATGAAGAAATGTTTCACTTCTATGTTCAGCACTTTGTTGCAGCTGGCATTGTGATAACATGCTTTACAAATAAAGTTGAGTTTTCGGTCATTTTATGTGTGAGTGTCTGCTTAAAAGGTTTGAGTTTGTGCGCATGGGGTGGAGAGGAACTTTTTCTTATCAAAAATGTCCCTAATGAAAAAAGTTTGAGAACCACTGCCTTATAGCAATAGCACATCATTTATCTCTGGATCATACGACTGTAGGCTTGTTAAAGTCAATCATGACACAGTGCTACCGAATAATGTGTGGTCATAACTGTAATTATTTGTGTTTTGTAGGTTTGTGAGATGTTGATAAAAAGAGCTATGGCTATCTCTAGCAAAATATTGTTTGTACATGAACTTATCACATACAAAAACTTTCCATCTGTGGTGCAGATGTCGTCATCTCACTTGAGGAAACATAGAAAACCGAGAGCAAGCGTTAACATTCTTGTTAATCAGCTGAGATAGATAGCTCTCTGGCCTTGCACAACTCATTGTTATAATTTTGCCATAGTGTCTTCTGTTTGGTTTCTTATTGGTCCAAGAGCATCCATGGAATTCAGGATTTTCACGTTAAAATTATCCAATAGTCCATCAACTGAGTCTGCAATTGTTTTTTGTAAAACAGCTATGGCCTTGATAAACTCTGAGCTTGTTCTGTCAATAATGTACCTCTTCTCATCGAGAAGCAGGTTGTTTGGACATTCTGAGTGATAAGTAAGTCAAACAAGATACAGAAATGGTCGAACAAGGCCAGGTCAGTGACTGGAACACAGGAAATATCAACACTTATAGAAATTACCAGGTCCAGAATGTGACCTTGAACGTGGGTCGGTTCTTTTACATGTTGACACAAACCAAACATGTCCAATACAGAAGAAAATTATTTGGCATAACTTTCTGCTAAATTGTCTATGTGAATGTTAAAATCACCAATTAAATTAAACTGGTTAAAGTCAGTGGAGGTAGCAGACAACAATTCAGAAAAATCATCAATAAAACTTGCACAATGTCCTGGAGATCTGTAGAGGATTAAAAACAGGATTTTAGGGATACTCTTTAAAACAAAATTAAGATATTCAAAAGAAGTAAAATCCAAAAATAATATTTGCATTGGAATGAATCTTTATATAAGCAGAACAAGGTTAAACAAGTTGTATGACACACAACACTAATTTATTGTTAAGATTATGATTATTATTTACACCATTTACAATGAGGATAATACAATTATTTACAGGACAAAGCAAGCGCAGACTACCTCTTTTCTGCCCGCACAGCTCCTGCACACAGTTTTCCGCACTCACTGCAGGTGTGGGATAAATCGAAGTTTTGTTCTATTTTTAGCTACAACGGGAAAATAGAATGCAAATGTCTTGCAGTCAGAATCACCTCTTGAAATAGGTAGAATGAGTCATATTTCCTCTATCCTTGATATATTAATTATAAAAACTTGTTTGAAAGAAAATAGTTTTAAGATAAGTCAACGACCAACAACAGTTAATTTTATTTGAAAAAGTTATAAAGTATATGAATTTTAAAACAGTCAAAATTACTGCTTTGGTCTTTCTATTGTTAAGCCAAATTCATTGATGAAGTTTGGTAGATGTTCCAGATGTGCCACCAGCAGTCATCAGACTGACATGCACACACATATGACTGCAGACCAGAAATCGATTGAGTGAAACAGCAAACGAAGCACATACATGGTATGCATGCTGTATAATAAAAGCAGAAATCCTTATCATTTAAGTAAATATAAATCTAGAGGAGGGAAATTTGTCAGTAGCAACTTTGTATACTGAACATTCATCCTTCAAATGATGACAAACATGTTTAAAAATCCTCAATTAATATTCAGAAAAAGACAAAAGAAGATAAAAGAAGACAAAACTGTCTGCAAAAATATGTAGATTTTTTAGGTGTTTTTGATAACTTTTATACTTTTTAAAATATTTAATTTTAAAACTTTTTTGCCATTTAATTTAATGGAGCAATCTTCTACTACTTAAAAATCTTCTGCTTCTTTCAGATCTAATAACTTCTGCATAATTTCAGCTAGAAACACCATCTATCTAACCATCTTTCTTTCCATCCATCCAACCATCTTTCTTTCCATCTATCTAACCATCAAACCACATTTCTCTCCATCCATCCATCTATGCATCCAACCATTTTCTCTCTATCTACCCCTCAAACCATCTTTCTCTTGATTTATTTACTCATTCAACTATGTTTCTTTCCACCTACCTACTCATCCAACCATCTTTCTTTGCACCTATCTACCCATCCAACCTTTTCTCTCTTTCCATCTATCTATCCATCCATCCAATTTATATTCTTTTTCATTTATTTATCCTAAAGTTTTGTTTTTCCCTCTTTTAGTTCAACTTACACCAATATTCCCTACATTTGCACCTCCTCTTGAGCTTCCAACACTTCTCCTACAACTGTTTTACTCACTTCAGTTTGTTTTTAATCAGATTTAAAGACTTTATTTAAACATTTCAATCTTCCAATTATTTCAGCTATATAATGATTTCAACTAATGGTTTAATAAGCAGGTTTCATTCTCTTTCACTTCTATTTCACTTTAACTTTCGACCATTCCGCCCAGCTTTAACCATAGGTTTGTGCTTTTATCTTTTCAGATATTCAGTTTCATAGTTATTTAAGCTTCCATTAGTATTACAGTGCAAGAACAGCAAATTTCTAGTTTTTATATTGAATCCAAACTTTGTTTATACGAATTTTAATGGTTCTTATTCAAAGTGGAATTGGTGTTTATTTCATGTTTTCCAGACTTCTAATTATGATTTTGTAGCATATTTGTTTTTAAGACATGGCAGTGTGAAAAGGTGTGTAGCCCAGGTGTGTATTCATACTTGGAGTCAATTTAAATGGCCTAAGAACCGAAGGCACTTAATGAGTTGCTTTTTTACTTAAGTACTTGCTTTTGAAATTATACTCTTGTTATTGAATATGATAAAGAAAGTCCTAACTCAAGGTAGCTTTGATAACAATTCAATAAAAAATTCTAATACAAATGATATATGCTATTAAACAGATAGTAAATCACGCATCACAAATGTTGCACAAATTGCTCAGGTATCTTGAACCATATAGACAGGAAACAATTAACATTTGCCAGATAAAAATCCTTCAGTCTACTCACTGAAATCCTTCACTACTTCAAATCATAAATGAAGCACCAAGGGTATTTGTTGTCCCGTTTACACAATAAGTAACTCAAAAATTTGAAGACTATTCACTTGACTATTTAATGTATAAGCCCACTGATTGTCATGAACCTTGTGTTATCACATGAAAGAGGTCTTACAGCAATAAAGAAAACACCTACACTTCCTCAGCAAACAATACCAAGAAAACCATGCGGTAAATGATAGCTAACAATCACCTGCAGGTGATATAGTAATTTTCTCATCCTTGGCGCTGAATGTGAAATATCCATCAAAGTTAACGAAGGAAGAGCCGCCATCTGGGCTCATTGTCTGCTGTCAAAGACATACACGCTTCAGTTACCAATGGCAGGCTGTTGCTCACACCCCTTCTGTCTTCTTTTTTTTCTCCATTTATTGCTTTAGTGACATACAGTCTCTTTCTTTTCCTCTCCCTTTGTTGCTTTCCGCCTTCTTTTCCTTCTGCCTCTGCCAGACGTTAAAGAGGAATGATTACTAAATGATTGCTTGCTAGATGATTGAATGGTTGACATTTTCCTGTTGGTACTATACAGTGGAAGAAGTGAGCTGCACTGACCTTCCCCTCGTGTATATTGCTGTATTCCATGGAGTTAGTGAGTGAGACATAGGTGTTGTAGACTCACAGACTCCTTTTGTTTGGTGCACCTGTGAGAATTGCATTTGCAGGGCCACATGAACACTTTACAAATACCCTTTTTTAACATATTTAGATAAAAGGAAACACAGTAAGGGTGCTGGATTAAAAAAAAAAACAAAAAACAGTATTCCAATTTTATATGCAGCATTCGAGTTGAAGTTAAGTGAGATTTTTTTTAACTTTTTTTTACCAAGCTATTTCTTCTTTATATTCTTAGACATTTTTTATTTTTTTTGACAAGTGGTATTGAACCTGATCAAAGTTAACAAGTTTGCAATATTTTCTTAAGGATAGAAAAACCTACTTAAATTGTTTTCTAATGAAAATATATAATGCAAGATAAGTATGCATGGGAGGAATGAACTTAGAGCACAAATTTTAAATGACTTTTTAAACAGTGATAATCAAAGTAAATTTTTTCTGTTATAAAAAGATATGTCAAATTATGATAATATCCATGTTAAAAATTATTATAAATGTTATAAATGTTTTAATCCTCTTGTAGTTTTCTTGAGACAGCTGTATTTGGTAAGTTAATGCCAGCCAGATTCAATTGACTGGTAAGTTGGTAAGTTTTACATCGGACAACTAAAGCCCTTTAAACACTATTGAAAACAGCCAACCTGACGTGTAATGGGATTCATTCCCAAGCTAAATGGTTAATACTGTGACTGTATATTATTGACTGCAGTCGACCACAATTTGGAAGTTACGATTGCATCCCGTCATGCTGTTGTGACTTACATATTTATCCCCTAGGAGGAAGTGATAGTTATTGGATATCACCCATGTTCTTTGGTGACTAAGTCTCAGTTCAGTAATTCTTACAAGGACACAATTAAATTGTTTTTGCCTCAAAAACTACTTTTGGTGTAAAATAGCACAAAAATCATTTTGAGCATGTCTTATCTTCTATGGTTGCACATTTTTGTATATTACTCTGCAAAAGGTTAATAGTCATCCCAATAGCAGGTCATGTACACTCTATTTCTGCTTTCTTCAAGGACCTTTATTTCCCACTTTCCCTGCCACCAAGAAGTGCCCTTTTGCATGTTGTTACCACCACTTCTTTCCATATGTCAGCCTGAGCACTGGTCTTTCAGTACTTCTAGTAGCAATTTTATATAAAATGATAACAGAACAATGACTTAATGTTTTCATTAAGGATCGTTTGTTGAATTGTCCTAGATTAACTTATTTTATGTCCCCACTGCTTTAAGACAAATACATTGAAACGGAAGTTGATGGGATATCATTTTATTCTAATTAGCATTTCTTTGATGAAGCTCAGAGAACATTCCCCATTACCTAATTTTTAGTGTGTCACCTTTAAACACATAGAAACGTGGCAGAAAACATAGCCACCAAGTAGCACCAGCAAATTCAAAGGAAGTGATAACATTTTTGTATCTAAATATTATCTAAATAATTGAAAATTGAAAATCTGGCATCTGGCTGTGCTCATATTGACTAAATGTGACATTTTGTTTTTTTTATTTGCCATATTACAGGTCTGTTAAGGACAATTTTATTTACATGAAGGCTTGAATTCTCGTTCTACTTAAGTTTGTTTGCTGTGAGAAGAGAAACAGATATTTGAAAATGAGTTGTTACATATTTTATTTAGTTATTAATGATTTTTTTTCAGTTGTCTCTGAATTTGTTATATTTCCATGACAAATGACATAATCATGACCATCTGACTATCACTGACATAATCATGATGGGAATATAAAGCTTAGGGAATCATTAATGAATCTTTAGTCTCTGACCGATTTTTTGTATTTGTATGATTACCCGATCATTATGTAATCATTCACTAATCAATAAATAATCAATCCGATATGATGGGAAAACAAAGCTTAGGTAATCATTTATGAGTCATTAGCGCCTCATTCGTTCCTCATTTATTCGTCAGTAGTTCCTGAGTAGCTAAGCAAATTCTGTGACCTTTATTGTTAAGTGTTACCAAAATCTTTACTATAGTACCTGTGAAGCAAGATGAACAAAGCATGGGTTTCATTGGGTTATTTGCTTTAACAAAGACCTACACACTAGTCAGCTTTAATGTGTGTGTGTCATGGAGATGGTTACCATTTTTTTTGTCATGTTCTGCTTTTACTACTATAAAAATGGTGCCTTCTTCTTTGTGTGTGCATGTTCAATGAGCTTTCTGTTGATGTCTAAATGTGACTTGATCATTCTGATGAACTGATGAGTTTGTTGAACCATGCACATCTCAATTATGATAGTGAAACAAAGTTTAAAGGGAAATAAAATAAAGTGGCTCACAACTCAAAGTCAGATTGACTTGTATCAGCCTGCACAAACAAATTGCCAGAAGAGAGGTTGTGCTGCCATTTAATAAGATTACAACGCTGTTTGAATCCTTGGTACACACAGTTCCCTGATAAATACACAGCTATTTAGCTGCACTAGAAGATATTGGAGATTTTTCTATGGGGCATATAATGAGACAAACAGACTATTTGCATACAGGCCAGGGGTCTCATTTATAAAGCTGGCATATATACACACTATATACCAATCATAGTCATTT
>JBAMHX010000010.1:21570055-21580897 GCA_037177515.1 Pseudomugil tenellus
CACACACACACACACACACATGAACTACATAGCACAGCCTAGAACAAACATTAACTGCCACACATTAACAGAAAACAGAGCAAATTGGCAAATAAAACTATTCATTAATTTTAATGACTAAGAACAATAGTCGTGACTAGTGAAAATGAACATATCCTAACCTAATAACAGGTCTACCTAAAACAAAATGAATTAGACAACAGCAGCTTATTCAGCTGCTTGAGTCCTCACTAAGACCAAAAAGGTTAACCCGATTAGCTCCACCTTCAGGTTTTACACTGGCTGTCCACCCTTCAGGGAAAGGACTTTAAAGTTCTGTTGCTGGTCTATAAAGCTCTGGTTTAGGACCAAAATATATCAGAATTCTTGACTTAGTATGAATCCACTAAACCTGCTCAGCTTATCTGGAAGCGGTCTTATCTGTTGTCAGAGTTGTCAGAGACATGGAGAAACTGCATTCAATCACAATACTCCACATGTCTGAAACAAACTTCCATAAATCCTCAGATTGGCTGAGAAACAACCACCTTTTCTGAGCTGCATTTTAAAGTTTTAATTTAAATGTCCAAATCTGCATTATTTCTTTAAAGCTTTAATTTTCAAACTTAAAGCTTTTGAAAGTGTTTTTATGTTTTTTTTTATTCTTTTGGTTTTTTTTATTCTTTTTTTTATTATTTTGGGTTTTTTTTTTTGTCTCAAATTAAGTCGTTTTTTTTTTTTTTGTTTGTTTGTATAAAGCACTTTGAATCCGCTGCTGTTCAATTGTGCTATACAAATAAACCACCCTTGCCTATAACTTAATAAAAACAGGAGCCATATAGTTTAAAAGCAATTTAGACAAGAATGAGCAGCTGAGCAGCTTAATGCCATGCAGAGGTTTTGTAGCATATTTTTCATTGTATTGTTAGCAACATCTGACACAGAGCTGCTTTGCTTGCTTGTTTTTCAAACATATTCTCTTGGAATGCTGTATGCGCCTTCATTTACACCAGGGCAATTTTAGAGATGGGGCATACTTTTGGTCTAGCAGGGGAAGTTGGCTCTAGTGCATCAGCTTTGTACACTCGAAACTCCTGCAAATGCCCCACTGCCCTGTCAGTGACGTCATTTATTATTTTGTTGTAGTTATGTGACATACTATCAAGCATTGTTGTTCATCATCAGTACTGAGAAAGATAAATAATATTTAGTTTTCCACAGGCTTCTTTTAATAACCCAGTGATACATACTCTACAATAAAACAGGAATTACACACCTTTTAGACATCTGACATGTTGTTTAGTTTAGTGTGATGTCGGATGAGGGTCTTCAGAGCACATGGTCATCATCCCCAATGAAACAGTATGTACATTCACTGAAAAACAATATAAATGAATGTTTGCATTTTCTAGCTACGTACAGGTAGCAGTAGCCCTTTAACACATCTAATGTAACATAAAGTATTGCACAGGTTTCACAAAACAGACAATAGGTTTAGTGAATCTTGGTCATATATGAAGTTATATTTTCTGTGCTTTCTGTAGAGGTGCCACTAGTACACCTGCATGCTGCTGGGTGGACAGGGAGATTATTTTTGTCTACATATTTTGCTGATTTTTTTTTACTTGGTCTTTAAAATTGTTTATTGTCCTAACTCTGTCTAGTGGAGATGGTAATGATTTGATTATCTTTTATCTAAGAGTCTGGACTTTCAGTTGATAGAACAAATGTTGCTCCTCAGTAGTTGGAGGACATCCTCCAGTCCCTCTCCTTCAAGAGGGGCACCACCACCCCAGTCTACCCGTACAGAGGCACTACTCCTGATTTTCATGTGATGCTGCAGTGATGTCTCAACCAAGACAGCCCCACAGCACCCAAGACAAATTAAAGATTCACAGTGATGTGTGGGTCTGCTCTTTAGAAAGAGGTAGTTACACCCATGCCCACAAACATATTAGTGCATGTAGCTCTATCCTGCTGTCCACTGTGCTGAAAGCAACAGAACAGATTACTGCAACTTTTAGAAGATTTATTAAATGAAAAAAGATAACACCAAATTATTGCTATTCTCTGGTAACCATCAAGAGTCTTATTGAAAAATGAAATGTTTCCTTAAAGTCAAGTATTTTTAAGGGTCGCACTTAGTGTAACCAGGTACTGTCTTTATCCTCTATTTCAGCTCCCCTGTAATTTAAACCATCCATATATTCTTTCTCTTTCCTGATATGCAATTTATTTTAACTATTATTTGAAGGTAACATAATACTACTAGCAAAGCTTTAATCTCTCTCTCTCTTTCTATTTTAGGTGCATCCATTTTCATGCTCAGTTAAGTCACATATTGGTGTTTCCATTCACAGCTGACTAAAATGCATGGAAGACATTTCATAAACATGGGACACTTGCTCATGTGAATGATGACAAATATATTTATGTAAAGTTTTTCCATTTAAAAAATCTTTGCATTTTTCTGGACATATTTGATTTTCAAAGCAAGTTAAACTTTGTGTTTGAGACAATTTAAGAGATAATGTTTAACAGGAAAAGGGCAAACATGAAAATGATGGACGTATAAGTAGTGCTGATAGTCAGTAAATGCTGATTGCAATATTGGGTGCAGTCTGCTATTCACCATCATAGCACAAAAATAAAAAGCATAGCCATCATCAATGGTCAGGTCAATCTGGAGAACATTGCATCACTGGATCATGAAGGAATTATATAAGTACAGGTTTTTATTTTATTAAATTTTTTCTCCATTCGTTGCACTTGTTTTGCTGAACATGCAAGCCTACTTTATATAACTACAAACCTGTTGACAATGAAAAAAAAAAACAAAAAAACATGGCAACTCATCACATTAAAATCACTTCATGCTCCAGCTCCAGCAATGATCCAGCATGCCCAGGTAATAGCAAAGCTGCATTGTCCAATGGTTAGGCATCTGGTATAATAAATTACAGCCCAGCTGGGCATGTGAAATACACTTGCAAATTCAATTCAAAAAGCAATCCGTGTCTCGTTCGAATATACTTGTGCTTGTAGAGACCTAGCCGTGGGAAACAATATGTCAAACACTTCAATTTTAAAAGAAAATTGTCTCTGTGCTCCACTTTGACATTTTATTTTCACATATTTCCCATGATATGAAAGGAAATTAATAACAGAAAAGCAGACAACAATACAAAGTAAAAAAAAAATATTTGACTTAAATAATTGTGAATTTAAACAGGGCTTGGATAACCTAAGAAAAAGGGCGAATTAAATTACTGTTTCATCATTTAATACTGAGTTGATCTTCCTTTTTTAAATGGTTCAGGGAACTTTCTCATTTCTAAACCACATGTATTGAACCAGTATACATGTACAGGTAGTTGTCCTCACCTTGACTTAAATATACTTCTAATATACTTCTAATCTTTCCAAGTACATAAATCTGCAGGAAGGGTCTGGTTGCTCTCCTCTGACATTTAAAATGACCTTCACAGCAAGGATTTAACAGACAAATGTTCCTTTTTAGAAGTAAAATAAAGGAGTCTTTTTCCACAGGACGTCTAGCTGGAGGTTGACAATCTTTGAACTCCATTTAGTATTACAAAATACACAATTTTCCTGGCAAAACCCCTGGTTTTGAATTTATCTTGGTCTCATTTTTCATCACATAGTTTTTGTCACTGTACACTTTTAAGTGCTTTACTATTAGGTAAGATGACAATAAATAAAGAGCACTTTGAAAAAGTTAAGCAAGCCATCTGCCAAAAAGTTTCAATGTTAACACTAATAATGTTCTCCCTTCACATACATTTGCAGCATACTTAACATAAAAAGTTGTTTTAACAGGAAAAGAAGACGAAAAGAGATGATCTAGGGAAAGATTAAAAAATGTGCAGTTAATGTTAGCAAGTGAAATACATTTACATTAATGAAAATGTGTAAAATATTTGTATGAATACAAATGAGCTTATTAATACATGGAAAGAGTGCCAAGTCAGGCAACCATTCACTTTGAATGTAAATTTTGAGATTTAACTCTTAAGTTTCTTATACATTTTTTGAGCATTACAATGTCTGACTTTGGTTTAAACTTGCTGTTTGAAATGTTTTTTGTGTATAAAAATAAGAATAATATTTCTCCTTGTAAAACAATGAATTCACAGCCTTATTATTGTTCACAGATTATTAGACAGCACAGCAACATTTCCTTCTTAACATTGTGTTAGCACATACCTGAATGCTCCTCTTATTTTTTTCCCTATAAAAACGGCTGATATACCCATCACTTTAGTGAAAGTACCCATTTACAGCATCTTCACAAACCTGCATTTTCACATCTTTAAATCTGTTTATGCATAAATCGACTCCCTTTTGGTCTATGGCTGGATTCCAGTCTATTCATTGACAGCAGGGACAATGAGACCTGTATGTGTTTTTTTTCCTCATTTTAGGCCATTTTCCAAAGATGGAGAGCTATTAATTAAAGTGGATCACACTCCCAGTCTGTCCTGCTTTTACGCATGAGCACACAAAAGAGCAGAGGCTTTCTGTGCAGTTGCAAGCAAATATGTTGTTAGACACATTTACACTATAAACAATTCCAGAATAAAGCGTGTTTTTAAACCTAGATCATATTTTCCCGTCTTTCAGGCTTTAACCTATGAATTTGGGCAAATGTGCTTGAAATATTTGCATAAATTAAGATACATTTGATGCAAGCATTTGATAAATTCTCATTTAATAGCTTTTATATGATCTGAGGGGCATTTGTCAAAGTACAATTGAGTTTGTGCTCCTGTTTCTTTATTAAAGTTCTGTTTTTTAAAAGAAGTAATTCTTCATGGACTCTTACACGGGTAGATTAAAGTGAAAGACTTTGGAAGAGGTCTGTTAAGATTTTGCTACATGTTCGGAATCAGCAAAATTTTGTTCCACACTGGTCTTAGCAATGTTTATTTTAAACTTGAGTTGGTCTATATCACCTCTTTATGTGGTAAGCTAGTTAGCAATAGTTCAACAGTGGCTCTCTTCCATTCTCCTGGACCTTTACTCTATCCCCAGAGTCCACAAAGACAAAGGAACTCTGTCTCTGGTCGAGTCTGTTGATGTCACTTACTGATCTTCTGTCTCCTGCTTAGCATCACAGCCTGTCGCTTTCACCAAACCAGCAGATATATATATATCTCTCCAAGGTCTGTGCTAGAACACACAAAAAAATCTTATGCTAGCTATAAAGTAATATGTTATGTTGGATATCAGGGCATGTATAGAGAATGGATCCTCCAGTCAGCTGACAACAGGTTGCACTTCATTGTGCCTGCAGTAAGTGTTTTGATGGGATGAAAACTATTGTACCTAAAAAAGAAGTGAAATAACTTGAAAAAAAAGCATGGAAGTATTGGCTGCAGAATGTGTGCAACAAATTTGATCAACTTATTTATTTGGACCAAAATGAGTGGACAGGTAGCACAGCAGATGTCTGCATGAATAAGTACTTTTTTTGGTATATTTACTTACATGATGACAGCATTTTCAGTTTTTATTTTTCTGTGTTTGCTGCAATGGACTGGCAAACTGTCCAGGGTGCACCCTGCTTCCTGCCTGCTAATTGTGAGAATGGACTCCAGCTCTCCAACAACCTTGAATTGGACTTAAAGGCAAAGAAGATGGATTGATGGATGGGTTTGAGTTTTGTTTAATTTTTGTATGTTAAAAATGATTAATAAAAAACAGGTTCAAAAGTGACAGATTTTTTTTGTTCAAATTACTGTGTTATGGACATTTCATTTTCAATTTTGTACAAAGCAAAAAAAAAAAGGTTTCATGGAAAATAAGTTGTCTGCTATGGTTCTGTGGATGATCTGGGGCTTTAGTTTCATAATTGCAATTGACACTTTAAAAAATTTAATAAAATAAAAACCTGATTCTAAAGAGAAATGATTGTCAGCACACATTAACTGTTAGTGTGCGTGTTTTATAAACTCCACCAATAGGGCCACATATGAACCATTTTGATAACATCATGTAAGTAGTTGATGCAGCATGTATTTGGTAATTACAGTATTTGTGATCATTTGGATAATTACTCTGCTCCTGGTCTGTTGCGAAGACAGACTCTCAGGCAAATGGACAGTTCACACATTTACTTAATCAGCTTCAGTTACAGACAATAATCATTACCAATGAGAAATCCTCTTATCCTCTGAAGTAAGACCTGCATGAAGATTATATTTTCTGTTTCTAAACACCAACAAATGACATTTCCCAAATCCAATGCCTTATTTTTTTCCCCTCACAAAAAAGACCTTTAGATTTTTACCGCCATGACGTTTTTGAATTGTGAACAAAAATGTGTTACAAAATAACACAACTTTATGAAAAAAACAGCTCAAATATTAAAATTGGAAATGTGATTCTGTATGTAATACCCTTTTCTGACTTTTCATTAAAGTTTTTTTTCTATGGAGTCTGAAGTTATGAAATAATGTTCAATGTTTAGAAAGGAGTCATATGCAAGAGAGATTAAAGGTATTCTTTTGTCAAAATGGATCCCAAATTAAATCATCTTATACATAGCTGAGTTTACACCTGTGTTGACTTGTTTCTTTTCTCTTTCAAAGCAAGAACAGATGCTTTAAATATTTGCTTACACTATCTCTATTTTTGCACAAACACTGCAAATGTAAACTGTATGGCAGATGGCAGAACATCAAAATAGAGAACAAAGATGTTCCAACACTTTCTTTTTTTATTCTTCAGTGAAATAGTCTCCGTGAAGCAACAAACATTTTTTATGTTAAATTCTGCTTTGAAATGAATGACAATGTAAAAGTGACTGAGTCTAATGGTTATAGATTTGCTTCTCTGCTTGAAGTGAAATGTGAGAATGTTTACATCAAACTAATTATTTTGCTATACAAAATACAATATAGAAGAATACAGTAGTAGAAATTGTTTCCTTACCCTCACGTGGGATGTGATAAAAAGACAAACAATAATTCCTCAGACTTGGCAAAGATGGCTAGATATATTTGATACATGTCTTTGTTTGCAAACCAATTTCCTCAAAAGCCAGAGTGCTACAAGAAAAAAAACACAGAAGCTATTTCCCTTCTAGTGATATTCCATGGATTTACGAGAGGCCTAGAACAATTTATAATACCGCATGACAAAAGGAGAAATGGCTGCATGTAAGCACAAAGCTTTGTGTTCTTGATAGAGTTGAATGCAAAGAGTTGGATTGTGCATATTCATTCCAGGGACACACAAGGAGCAATGCACTGATCTGTTTGGCAGACCACTGGGTGGATTTAAAATATTCTTGTTTTATCATCTGTAGTGCATCGTGTCTTGAGGCAGTATTTTCCTCCCTTTTCCTCTCTCTTAAGTTGGCTGTTGTTCCAAACCGGAATTGTCTGTGGCCGTTGGAAATGCTTCTATCTGACCCAGATCATCGGAATGAGTTTTCTCACTTCAAGCATTGTGGAGATGATTCCCTGGCAACAGAATGGAAATAAACCATTGCTTGAAACATCAGATAAGGGGTGAACAATCAATCATTATATGTGCCTAAACATATATTTGTGTGTGTGTAATCCTATCAGACAAATACCAGTGGTTTGGTCAGACTGAGTCCATGTCCATGATCACTCTGTCCTTCATATCTACTCAAAACAGAAAGATAAAAAAGTAATGTAATGTTTTTTTTAAATTGAAGACATATACATGTTAGCATTTGCAGAGGGGAAGAGGAAAGTCTGGCCGATGTTGCAGAGTGAAAGTGGTCAGAGATTTAGACTGGGCCCATGTATCTGTGAGTCATGCTGCCATTGCTCCAGATATGCTTCTTGATTCTCTCCTTTTGGACTTCCTGACTCTTTGTTTGGAATTCTGAGGTCTGAGGTTATGCAGGGAACTTGTTTCCCATTACAGAGGGATTTTATTAAACGACAGTTCAGGATTTACGCAGCAGTAAGCTAGAAGACGTTTGAGTCAATATTATTTGTATTGCACATTCCATGTACAGGACATAAATCATTAAAGCAATACAGCAGAGAACATTAAAAACAAACAAAAAAAATTGTTAGCAATGTTGGATCAAAATTGAGTATTGATGCTATATTCTACACTCAAGTGTGTGATATACCATATTCATCATAGGGATGGTTTTTGATTCTGAAAATCTTCTGAACACACTCCACTGTAGTTTGACAGAGTTATGTCTGTTTTAGTGAGAAGAGAGATACCAAACACTAATGCCTTCCCATTATTTAGCCTTACCAATATTTGTTTTCCTACATGATGGTACTTCATTAATATATTCCAGGGTCATATGTCATGTCCCTTTTGACTTGGGTCAAATTGTCAGCAGTGTGACTTTGTGAAGAAATGTTCCACTCACAACAAAGATGTACACAACTGCCTTTTCTCATTAATATACAGTAATATAGTATATTTGCTTTTTTTAGAGCAAAGTAAGCCTTCATGTTCACAGATACCCACATTTCAGCTGTTAAACTCACTGGCCTTTTTTTTTTGTTCCTGTTTGTCCTTCTACTTAAACATAACTAAACCAAAAGGAAATCAATATATTTGAATTAACCTTGTTGGTCAAAAATAAAAATAATAAAAAAATATGTGTTCATGATAAATAACTTAAAAATATCTTATACCTGTAGTTATTTTGGGTTTATTTGTGACCTGTTCATTTTCATACTTTGCTCTCTAATGCCTCAAAACTAAGGAAGTGCTTTTATTTATCCTGAATAGTTCAGTCGAACAAATCCAACATTTAACCTGCAAATAATAATAATAATAAAAAGAATAATAATAATAATCACTGCGACTAACAATAAAATTGATTTAAATTGTGATAGATCAAACAGAAACAAAGAAAAAGAATGAAACAAGGATATGAAAACAAATGCCTTATTTGCCAATATAACATCAAAAGGATTCCACGTGATTGAGACCTTTCTTTTCCTTTTGATCTCCATATCACAATGGAAGACTTTTTATTACCAATCTCCTCCTTGTATAGCTGTATAAATACATTAAATTTGCCAAGGTTTTGAGATATCCATCTCTCAGCTGTGTGCCAAAAATATAATAAAACGGGGACAGCAGAATTCTGTTTACGCAACTGAGAGCTGAGAGTTCTTGTTAATGCTGCAATGGTGGTATGTCTTACCAACATTATCATCAACAAACAAATCAGACTTAAAAACAATTCCAATGGAAACTGTTCTTGATAAAAAAAGGAAATTAACGTCACCAAATACCCAATACAATCACAGGGATGAAAAACTGTTACGATTGAAACATATTCAAAAACACAGGACACAAAAGATTCAGAGTTTAAACACACTTTTATTTTATTTCCCCCGGTTCTATTTTTCTGGGTGGACCTGTGGAAGGAACCAATGGTGAGCCATCCAAGCAAAACAAAATTAATGTGATAAGACAGGCCAACCCTATACAGGGCCGTCGAAGCTGTACCATCACCTCTACCACCCTACCCTAACCCGCCAAACTCACCTAAAATAAAGAAACCAGCGAAAATGAGGACTACCGGTCCCACCATGTCCAAACAACTACTTATCTACACAACCACTCAGGTGCAGGCACTTAAAGCACACTGAGCAGAGGAACAAAGGTCTGGAGAGCGCCAGACAACATGGGTGCTCCACCACTACAGAAGCAACGTAAGACCTAGAGGACAGAGAGAGAAAGAGGGAGATCAACAGAAGGAGAGCAAAGGAGAGACAGAGAGAGAAAGTGGGCAGCATGCAGGTGACCTATTTATAGGCCCGGCAAACGCAACAACAAAAACCACTCACTCCTAATTAACACACCCGAACAACTGATAAGTGAAAACACAAAACAGGTAAATAAAAATTTGTAGTTTGGGATGTACAACTATTCATTAAAAAGGTCAAAGAATATCTCAAGCTTCAAAATATCAAATAGCTCCAGTAATGCTCTGACACAAACCCTACATTGACACTAGTTGACAACCACTCCCCATCCTTCCACCAAGCACCACCAACTCTCATTTACTCGCAATCTCTTGACATTGTGACAACAGTCGTGCTTTGTAGAATTCTGTTTTAGTGCAGATATGTTTTCTGAATTTCAGCCTGATGTGAACATTTGATTTTGTCACCTGGGCAAAACTATGATGGAGTGATGCTCTGCTGTGCTTCTGTGGCAGAAAACCTATGTAAGCACATTGGACTTTCAACACAATGGTCCAGTCAAACATTTGTCAAATGTTAATGCAGTGGGTGTGCTTGTTGGGGAAAAAGTATGTAAGCACAACATCCACACAGAATCCAGCTGGAAGCTTTTACATTCTACCTTTAAACTACTTTTTTCAGGATTATGTACCTGATTTTTTATTCTACTTGTGAAAGTGTTGCTTACCTCTCATCTCGATGGTTCTACACTGAATGGATAATGAATGACTGATGCTGTAAACTATAAATTTTGAAATGAGACAGTCACTGGTGACAAGCCCGTATAAAGACACAAGAGCAAAGCTATTCCTGCAAAGGGACACTTCAACAGAAGAGCTCTCAATCCACCAATGCACATGCAAATCTAGTTGCAGTTTTGTTTGTTTTTTTTTTTCTTTTTTTGAAGCAACCCATCAAAAACACACTTCTCATTAAAAGCATAATTTATAAATACTCCGGAGGTGCGCCTATTCCTCCAACTCAACAACATCCTGTTGATCCCATTCAAGGATAAATGGGGACCTCACTCATTCTCAAAAGCCTTACCTCAATCAAATATACATAAAATCAAACTGAAATAAATGGAATGGAAAGTGCTGTTGAGTAAATTCCATGTGCAACAACGATGAGC
>JBAMHX010000010.1:21596431-21613695 GCA_037177515.1 Pseudomugil tenellus
TAAAAGGTAACTTTTGCTGTATTATTTTTGCATTACATTTGTTTACATGTTTACCATTTTCTTAAATAAAGATGGACTAAGGTGCATTACGTCCATTTGTTGTTCAACAAATCCTTCACTGTAGGATTATCAAGGTTCCAAAGGATATCGCATATGGAATGACTGGGGATCAAACAACAGACCTCCTGAGTACAACCACTGACTGTGGAAGAGTCATGCTCATCCCACCTGAAGCAGTGCCTTGTATCATTAAAAATTTGTTTGAATATTTAAAAAAACATTTGTTTAAAAATCTCCCTTGACATATTAGTTAACACTATCAAACATTCATGAAATAACTGCTGGATCAATGGTTAAACAAAATATTACTATGTTATCAAATAAATTGCCATCAAATTCAGGTGGCCGTTCAGGAATAACTTGGCCATATAAACAAAATTACGTTTTTGTTTTGCTTACAAGCTCGAGGATGTATTAATGTTGTATTACAACAGTGATAATGCAGAGAAGACATATGATAAGAAGGGATGATGAGGAAAATAAACAGTTTGTAACCAGCAAGGTTTACAAATGTGACATTGCTGCCTAGGAGAAGGAAAGTTTGTCTGAATAACAAATAGTGTGAGGGGAAGGAGGAAAAGAGAAAGTCAGTGGACTAGAGGTCAATATGGGACATGTATAAAACAGCATAGAGGAACTAGGAATCACAAACAAAACAAATACAAGTGGACTGGGTTGTATCTACACCAATTTACCTTTTGGTATGGAAGACTACAACCCAGCCTGCTATTTTCTGGCAGCTTTCTTCAAACATTTCCAATTACATGTCTGCTGATTATCTTCACTTCCTCTCTTCTTTAATCAGTCTCTTGCTCTTCATTCCTACTCATCTTGCTGCTATTTCATTCTGTGTCCCCATGAAGGTTCCAGGATGACATTAGTGCTGCTTATTCATTGGTGCCATCCTTCCATGAATTGCATATTTGACCTGACAGCCACTTGAATACTCACACAAATATGCACACGTGATTCAGATGAGCATTAATGTACAAGGGCAAACAGCGGTACAGTCACACGTAGAGGGCCAGCAGGAACAGATGAGATGAATGACATCTGACATAGATGGTTGGAAAAAAGGACTCTTGTGAATATAAAAAGACCTTGTACAGAGGATAGATAGAACCCTGTTAGCTCATCCTTTCAATCACCAATCCAATTTTTGCACATGTAACCATTTCTCAACTTCAATGCAGTGCATGATTTAAGAGCAGCTTCCCTAAATGTGCACGTGTAGTCAGAATAAGAATTTACTTAGATCTCATTTTGCGTGTACTAATTAGTGTATGGCATCTAGAATTTAGCGTGTGAGGCGGGGCCGTGATTAGTATGTGATCTACTACGATTGCTCACGCAAATGACAGCGGGTGCAAAGTGTTGGAGACACGCCTATTTAAATTAGGATTTAGCGTGTTCCATGGTTTTCATGATGACAACTTTACTAAACCGCAAGTGAAAATACAAGTTTGATCCAATGGAATTAGAGGTGTTGGTGGAAGAAGCCAATAAAATGTCCAAAGAGCTACAGCAAATAAATCTGACACCAGCTCAAAGGAACGCACTACACATTCAACGAATGTGGGTTTTCGGTTTCTGTATATATGCTCAGAGTTCGCGGGAGGCACAAGCTGCACATGAGTGCACTCAATTGCTCCTATAACACCGGGGAATCCAGTCACCTCAAAAAACCTTGTTTTGTCTTATTCAAAGAATCTCGAGAGCTCGGAAAACTAATAAATGTTGCGATCGGGCGCAACATTGCATTTAGGAATTCAGTCAACACATGTAAAAGACGTGACTGAGAGATCCCTGCTGTGTTGGCTGCTGTACGCTGGAATGACCCAAATGCCAAAAACTCTAGACTTGCCAGGAGTTTAATTATTGCAGGTATGCATGACACCTTCTTATGTCTGGCTCCAAATCTGTGCTGAGTTCCTCCAACAGCTCCAAAACAGCAAGGCTGGATAGGCGATATGTTTTAATAATTAGTTCTTCTCTCATTCCAAACATGTTAACATGAGAAGGAAATATGCGTTCTCTCCGTCGTCTTTGATTATTTCTATGTCTTCGTCTTGCAACAATCATTGCAGTCATGTGTGGGCAATTACGCATTGCCCCCGTTTGCATGTCCTTTTGAAACACGCTAAATATAGGCACAGTTTCTACTAGCAAAAATACTTTCAGGTTTGATAAATCGCTTTGCATGTGCTAAAATCATATATTTGCATGTTCTCCTCCCACTCCATGCAAAATTGCATGTGAACGCTCCAATTTACATATTAATTGAGGCAAACGTACTAACTTGAGGGGGACAAACAATTTTGCACCTTTGGAAGACACAAACCCTTTTACTCAATGTTAGTAGATCAGTTTGTACTTTTTTTTAGCGTGTGCAACGCTATTTACGCAATTTAGTACACGCAAACCTTTTGTAAATCTGGCCCTTAGTCTTTTCAGTTACATTTTTCATTAGCAGCAGTTTCTTATAATTAATTTTTTACATTAATGTATAATAATTAGAAAAAGCAGCTATTTGAGTAGGCCTATTATAACTATAGGAAAGATGGATGCAATTTAAACAAAACATTCACTGGTAGTTTATGTTTGATATAGCTTTGAAATAGTGATAGTGATTTTTTACATCCATAATTATCAGGTGAATCGTTCTATCTGTTATTATAATGTACATGGTCTAGCATCAAGGATAATGCGGAAAGTTGTCAGCTCTGCATAACAGATACATAATAGCCAGGAGTAAATGGAAAGCATCATACAGCTTTGGTAAATAAAGGAGCTTTTACCAGTATGCACGCTGACACTGAATGCTGGAAAATGTGTTGTGATGCTCACAAACTGTCCCACACATCAGTGTTCAAGAGTTTGTATGCATCAGGGGGAAAATCTATGTATGAAATCCAGAACAAACGTGAATATTTCCATGTTCACATGCAATCATTCAGACAATTTCCAGAAGGCGTGAGGACTCTGGTGCCATTGTACAAATGTCACATGAAAGACAGTCACTTTCACACAGCAGCATGAGTTTTAATTAGCTAAAGTGAGTCATGTTAGATTCAAATCAGTTAGATTTTATGGCTATGTTTCTCAGGATATTTTCTAAAATGAGCCAAATAGATTAATTTTGTTGGTTGTTAGTCTAATTAACTCATAAGCCATGTGAGCTAGGTGCACTCTGGTGAATGAAATCACTTTCAGGTAACATGACCATGTTACCAGAAAAAAAGTTCCATTAAGTCACTGCTCAGTTTTTTTTCTTGGAAGATTAAATATGTCTGCTATGCTTTCCATGATTTTGTCCACAAAAGATGCATGCTCAATGAGGATAAACAGAATGTATGCCATTTAGATTCATAAATCACTCATAGACATAAAACATCTGACAGTCATCTGACAGCTACTCATAAACACGAATGTATTCTGGCATTGAGGCTCTATCCCCCAATGCAATGTATTAATAAAGCACACAAGCTGGCATTCTGACTCCCTCCCTGGGCACAGCACATAAATCTTTCCTAATAACAGCAGTGGCATTTCAGCAACAATAGGGATTACACACAACCTCTGTCGAGTGGTCTAACAGATAGAACACACATGGACACACACACACCCACACAAACACACACCAAAGAGGAGGCCACCAGCACTAGAAAAAGAGAAAAGAAAATAACTAATTAAGTTTAAGTTTTTACCCTGTTTAGTCAAACTGGTTAAAACTGACTCAATGTTCTCAAGATTACTTTTTAAGATATTTGTTTTTATGTAAGAAAAACCTTTAGTTAAGCACTTATTGTTATTTGTATACCCTCTTATCAAAGAGTTCTCACAAACCAAAATTAAACTTCCTTGTCTACTGAGAATCCAGATTGTTGAGTGTTACCTTAGACTGCAAATGATCTTACAGTGTGTTTGTTAAAATATATAAATGTTATTCGTAAAAAAAATGGTACTTATTTCAGTCTTCCTTGGTGGTTTCTTTGTAATTGTTGGACTCTTGTTACTAAGTCACATGCTGCTATGTTGATTGGTTGTGCTGTAAATGTTTGAATTCCTAAAACCTCTGTATTTAGCAGGAGACTGATCTAGATTGATAGTAATGGGGAAGGATATATTATTTATAATCCATCATGTCAGTTGGACTAGAATCGAAACTATACACAGTAGATGTTTCCACAGTGTGCATGCATCAATCCACGTGTCAGCATCCCCTGCAAAATAAGAACGAGTATGTGGAGGTAAAGTTTTAGGCAAATTGGTTAAAAAATATTGATTGATTTACATCTTAATATCCTTAAAATTAACCAACCAACACACAGAAGTCCTTTGTTTATTTTTGCCATTTTATTTTCTTATTCAGAGGGTACTTAGTATGTAGTTCCCCATAACATGTGGACCAACTCAATAAAAGAGGGTTCAGATATTTTCCTTTCACTGTCTGAGTTCTGTATGTCGTCTTGTCCCTCACTTTATCTTTACTTATCTTTTATCTTTACTTATCTTTTCTCTCTTCTACCACTCCTCTGTTGAGATCTCCTACCAACTCCTCCTTCCTCTGTCCCTCGTCACCTTGGCTTGCTTTATCTCCCTTTCACATTTATGTTGTTCTTTTTTCCCTCTTCACATAAACCTTCCTTTGCTGTTTAGTTGGACTCTCTCACCTTACTTTTGGTAATAAAAGGACGGAAAAAAAACCGAAAAAAAACAACTGCCTTTCCAGTGATAATACTTACGTTAATGTTACTTGAAACGTTTAAAGTCATTTTACAAAGGAGGCCTAGGTTGTGACAGTAATGCAGTGCTCTAGTGTTATTTCTTATTGTTTTCTCAGTATATCACCTAATTTTTTCAATATATCAACATAATAATGACCATTTTTTGTGATGAAGGGACAATTTATCTCTTCTTGACAAAACATTTTTTTTCAGGATAAGATGATTAAGTTGAGCACAATAGTACTTGGTTACCGTGTTACACTGAGTTCAATCATCATATGCTATGTTAGCTAGGGAGAGATTAGGGTAAGAGTTTATATTGAGACACAGTTGTCTCAGATGTCACAGAAATAAAATTTATTGAGCGCTGAAAGATTTTCTTAAGTCTGACGTAAGCTTGTGTCTATTGTGGGTTTGACTGTACTGAGGCATATCAGTACAGAGCAGCTCTGTACTGGGATGCCCATTGGAACCACCAGTTGAGATACTGGCTAAGCTTTCATCCATGCTGAAGGACAGTTCAAACAACAGATGGGCTATTGCGGGTCCTTGATTCCAAAAGCAGTTATGGGCTTGACACAAAGAGAGCGACAAACAGCAGCAACAGATGGAATTCATTGCCACTCGGGTGAAGCCCAACACATGGGATGTGACAAACAGCAACATCAGCCGCAGGGTTGCCTTTCACGGTCTCAGATCTTTGTCTCTGAAACATTTGATTGGTTATATTGGAGGAAATTCTGTGCAGTATGTGAAATATTAGGCATCAAGGATGAAGAGTCAGGAGATTTTGTTTATTTTACAAAAGAAAAAGACAACCCTGGGTTTATCCTGTTTGAAAAACAAGGAAATAGCCCAGTGAATATAATTATTTGATTTG
This sequence comes from Pseudomugil tenellus, assembly GCA_037177515.1. NCBI lineage: Eukaryota > Metazoa > Chordata > Actinopteri > Atheriniformes > Pseudomugilidae > Pseudomugil > Pseudomugil tenellus. Next base: position 21,602,099 of record JBAMHX010000010.1, read on the forward strand.
ATGGCAGATCTAGAAAAATTCAGAGCCTACTTGATAAGTCAATAAAAAGCCCTTGTGTTCGTCTACTTGCACAAGGGCAATATTTCACATGCAAGAATGTCGCCTGTTCCTTGGCTGGTGGATGGTGCAATTTTGACAATTTTCATCCTCATTGTGTAACTTTTAAATAAAATGAATAGGAAAGAAGTGACATTGCCCCCCCTTAAAACTATTGATCAGAAGCAACATACACTTATTTACACAGACTTATTATTATGGTAGGTGGCCAAAGAAATTGTCTAAGTTCGAGACAAAGGTATACTCTCACAAACTCTGAAAAACGAGGTAATATAAATCTACCAAAATAATGGAAGAGAGGAATCCTTGTACAAAGTTGTGGTATGTCAATTATACACAGACAGTACAAAAGACTTTCACAAGCATGTATGAAACAGTTTGTCAGCCATTAGACTGAAAACTAGCACTTCTCCCAGCACACCACAAACATGCTCAATAAAATCTAATATCATTTATTAATGTACAAGCAATTTCTTTCCTTTTTCTTTCTGGGGAAACCTATGTGGAGTTTGCATGTCCTCTGTGTATGCAAGAGTTTTCACGTGGCTTCCTCCCATACTGTAAAGATATGCATATTTGGCAGATTTAAGTCTCTAGATTTTCACAAGGAGTGAATATGAGTCCATTTGAACGCTTGTCTCCATGTTGGTAATGTGATGCACTTGGAACAGCTTCAGCCCCATCGCAACCCTAAATTTCAATAATTTGCTATATCAAGGAAAATTTTTTCTCAAGATAAGATAAATTATCACAAGAAAATTGTGTTAAAATATGCAATCATAATCACACTGAGCTTGCACACAATGTTTTCCTTGACAAACTATGTGTCAATTGAATTTATCTCTGACAAGAAAATCTACTTAAGCGAAGACATAGATTAAATCAAATGATCTTTGAAAACTTTACTAAAGTAAAGAACTACAAAGCCTAACTGCCACAATACATGACAAGAAATTGTCAACAAACAAAAATGACAGCTCACCAAGGTTAATGACTTACTTTGAGATACAACCAGCTAAAATGATTAAACACTAGGAAGTGAAAGTATTGAGTTGGCCCATAGCCTGGTTCACTGGGCTGCAACCAGTCCATGTGAAACCAGTAGCTAGGGTTCGCCACGCAAGCCTTAAATTCACACTTTCAGAGATACAATCAATATATTAACAGGATTTTTTTTTGTTTGTTTTTGAGGGATCTTTGGAAAACATATGAAATAAATGTAAACTGAACATGTGCATACTTGGCTTGCCTGCTTGTTACAAACCCCCAGTTTGACAAGGAATAGGAGAAGGACTTGTGAACATTAATCCCAAAAACAAATCTTTGGTTGAATGTATCTATTCAAAGGTTGTTTTTCTGTGAAAAACAAGTAGAATGAAGGCATACAATCATTACAGATTTCACTGAAACCTAATGCTTCCTAGGCCAATTAAACAATGTTAATATGTCTCTACGCCAAAATATAAAGCAATGCTATAACAATCTCGTAAGAACAGACCCACAAAACACTTTAATAGTTGCCAACCAAATCAAAGTGTGGCAACTGAGACATTGATACCCAGCTGTCATAATTGTCTATTAGCTTGCTCCCTAAATAGGGTTGATGACTTGGGAAGGAGGAAAAAAACTCAGCTAATTCTGGTCTCAGCATGGAAAGGCCAGGCAATCACAGGATGGGAACCAATACAGCCAGGCAGTCAATTTTGCAGAATGTGTCTGAGGGGCGTAAGACTGCTCACACAAACCTTTTAATTTATTTCAGTTTTTGCAATTCACAAATGTTTTGTTATTCACATTTTCTAAATATGCACCAATAGTGACATTGTATGCCCAGGTATTAAAGCCTATTGGCCAAACGATTTTTATGCTCAAAATCCACTAACTTATGCCTACCAAATATTCAAGAGGTTGGAAGTAAACAACTGCCGATTTCTCATAATAAAAAAATCACGTTTTTATGTAAATAAATAGACAAATAACTCAGAGTCAACCTGCAATTCACAATATAACTGGCAGTGTCCAGTTTAAAAAATGAGTGAAAAATGTAGATTCAATTAATACGCATAACATTTACGGTAATTATTAGAAAAAACACTATTACATATCAATGAAACAGTATTTGGAATGGTCATCCTTTCCAAATCTTGCATCTGCACATTCAGTGCTGCAACCGGTGATAACAATTTTGTGAGAAAAGGCCATCAATCACACAATAACGTTCACACATGTACAATAATGGCAGTACTGTACATACAAACAGGTGTAAAACTTCCATAATACTGAAGGCATCTTTCTAGTAAGGTATTTAAATATTCAAATTCTAAATCATGTTTCACAATAATCTAAATTATGCTTCTTTTGGTTATGAAACATGTACTTTTACATCACAAACAAGACAAAAAAATATTTCAAAGTTGGAGCCCAAACATCCTGAATATAAACAAACACATATACATGTTCTTGTTTGGTTTGGGATTAAGGCTATGTTCAACTTCAAGTTCATCTGTATAGCACATTTACTACAACACCAGTTACCCAAAGTGCTAAACAATAAAAACAACAATACAGTAAAACAATAAAATTGATTAAAAACAGATGACATTAAATCTGAATGAGAACTGAAAAGCCATACAATGAATCCAATAAAAATAAGATTACCCCCCACTATTTTTCAAAAAAATTGATCTTAAGCAAGGACTTAAAATACAGAAAGAGAATGGGCTGCTCTAATGTGGAGAAGTAAACTGTTCCACAACTTCTGGCCACCAATTGAAACAGCTCTGGTTAGGATTCAGCGGGGATTGTTAAGATTACACAAAGGGGTTAAAGGCAATATTAATCTGATATGTGTGTGCGGTTCTATATACATGTTCTTCTGAGACTCCCTTATGATCGTCAGACAGCTGGGTGCTCCTAATTTAACAGCCCATGGGAACCATTTTCTCACTAACACCTCTGTGTGTGTGCAACAACACTCCGGTGAACAGAGAAAAGCAGATAGATGTTCAACTTCAGTATGAGCAGGCAGTAGTTTAGCTGAAGTAGTAATTTAACAATGACTAATTTAAGTGGACCGAGTAAAAAAAAAAAAAAAAAAAAAAAAAACACAGTTGTGAACCAGTTTAGAAAAGGCCAACTCAGCTCACTGTGCAAAAATACTAATATAACTTTTCTGTAAGACTCAACAAGCCAATCAGATCACACAACTGTAACATCAAAAACTTTAAACACACATTTAATTTATCTCCCAAAGAGTCATTTAAATGCAACTATTTGGAGGGGACGTCTTCCTAAAACAAACACACCTACCAAACAAATACTAAGTAAATGATCAATGTTCTTATAGCCAGATGATACAGCATGCTAATGTTAATTGTGTACACTAATTTAAAGTCATTACATCAAATCTCTAGATACAAGATCAACTGTCTTTGTCATAAACCAAGCAAACCACTCTCAAGCCAGATAGTCTCTAAACAGCTGTTTCCAATTGATTTGGCATTATAGAGCTTGTGATTAGCTCCTTTAACAGCTAAACCTGTGAGAAATACTTTTCAGAATGTGAGGCTTGGTAAACATCAATTGGTGGGCACAAAAGCATCCCTGCTGTCTTGAGGACTGAGTTCAATTATTTCTGACTTAACACTCTCACCTGTAATTAAAACTATTGATAAGAGGCAGCATAAACTTAGTTACACAGACTTATTATTATGGTAGGTGGCCAAAGAAATTGTCTAAGCTCGAGACAGAAGTATACTCTCACAAACTCTGAAAAAGGAGGAAATATAAATATTCCAAAATAATGGAAGTAGGTAGAGAGGAATCCTTGTACAAATTTGTGGTGTGTCAATTGTACACAGTACAAAAGACTTTCACAAGCATTTATGAAACAGTTCGTCTATATGTTTTGCACAGTTTGGTATAGTGCCATTCTTTGTTGTATTAGGAGGTATTTGGTTGCAAGAATACAAAAGTTCCATAGAGGGGAATATTGTTTCACATTTAAGTTCTTTTTTAACCAATTACTTCAATTTTTATCATGAATTAGAATGAACTAAACAAACAGAAGGGGTAGTGCTTGGTGGTGTTGTTGGATGATCCACTTAAGGTACTGTTTGGAGATGGAAGTCGGATAAAGAGAAGCAACAGAATAGTGTTGCTGATAAACTAAATGCACAGCAATCCAGCTTATCCCAGAGGAGCAAAGAAAGAAGAAAATGGTTTGTTTGTTTTTAAATGGCCCATGTCAAAACAGGCATGAGGGAGGTATATGGCTAAGCTCTGCTGGGACTTAGACTGAATATTTTTCACCACAAAGCTGTTACTGTTGTTACATTTATACTCCTTTAATTTACTTGTTTTTATTTACACCAAGACATTGGAGAAAATTGCCTTGGGATCTTTTTTTCCAAGAAAATGATCTCAGTAAAAGACAACCTGGAGATAAGATTTAAGAAGTGAAGACATACCTTCCTGTTATACAGAAGCCGACAGCGGTCGTACTCTTCTCATACTTTTTTTCAGTAGTTATCTCAAGTTAACGATATAATTTTCTCGTTTTCTTGACTTTACAAGTTCCGTTTTCTCGTGATAATGGGATCATTTATCTTGTTTTCTCGTGAAAACAAAGTTTGTTTTCTCAAAAAAACGAGATAATTAGAATGGGCTCAGTATTATTGTGTTACACTTGATTTTATTGATCTAAACTGATCCGTGACAGATGGGGGAGATGCTACAGTCATTGTGTATATATGTAACTTTGTGAATGAGTGATTGGTAAAACTTAGTAGTCTGGTGATCGCAATTTCAACCTTAATCCCTCCTTGTCTAAACACATTAATCTTAGACTTATTTGAGTCTCTAAGTTATTGCAAAGAGTCTGATGTGTTTATTTCTGTTAGTTCTGATGTGCTATGAACAGCCCCAGCCCACCCTATAGCCGTATGTTTCATTCATCCGTTATCTTCGAGAAAACGAAATTTGTTATATATAATTATCTCGTTATCACGTGATAAAAGGACTATGTTTTTCCGTGATAACGAGATAATTATCCAGTAAAATGGTAGTAAAAAAAATCAGTCAAGGATGACCGCTCTTGGCTCCCGTACTGTTGTATAGTTCACTATGGTACATTTTTTCATTTAGCTTACCTCTTTGTCTGGAAGGTTTGGAAGTTGGATGTTTCTTTTTTCATTTCTCTTTCTCAACTGTCTTTTAGACACCTTCTCCTAACACTACTAACAATATCATGATGTAAGTACACCTATGCCAGTCCTGGTGCATCAGAGAGCAAGATGTGCAAGAGCAACATGCTTTGCTGTGCGGGGTGTGACAAAAAAAAAAAAAAAACAAGTTGGGAAAAGAACAACAGAAATGTAAGTGGGAAAAATTAAATAAATAAGAAAGAACAAAAAATAAATAAAACATACATAACATAAAAAATAGAGATTCACTGATATGAACATTTTGACACCGATATCCAATATTAATATTGTTGTGATGGCCATTAACTGATATTTACCAATGAGTTTTTTATCTAAAGATTAACATTATTAAATTCTGTACAAAATAAAAGTCAATATTATCAGCATCAGCTTCGTGTCATTGTTGTGTGAACTTCTGAAAGTTTTTTTTTTCATCAGATTATTTAAAACTGGTGATGCTTATTGATTTCACACTGCATCCTTTTCACATTACTTCGACTTTGTAAGTAATGCATACTGCTTTTCAACTTTCCAGTGTGAAAAAAGACCTGAAATTGCTTTTAAACTGCAGTTAAGGACCTCACAATGCTGTGCTGCATCACATGCACAAACCAATACCACATTCCCTCTTTATCGTCTTGACACACACAAAAAAAATCACCCGAAATCAAAATATTGATTTTGAATATCGGCCCAGTTTTACTTAACGAACTGATATCTGAAAAATAAGTATCTGTCGATACCGGTATTAGCACTGATATCTTCAGCATTCCTAGAAAAATGCATGTGTAACGTCTCTGTTTTATATTCCTTTCAAATTTCTTTGACCTAGCTTTCCTTTTCTTTTTTTGAAATTGGCAGGTTTTCTTGGTTAGAAAGCAACCGCAACTATGCAGAGCAACCCCAGGAGGCACAATCGACAGGACCACTCTTTTTAAAGTTGATCTTAGATATTTTACCATTTTAACTTACATGTATTAAACATAACTTACATATATTAAAGATGTCTAATTCAAAGGAGAAGCAGATGCCTGGTATGCAGATATGGAACCCGCGCTTAAGCCAAGCCCCAAAATGCTTGTTGGCTGCCTGAGACACACCAGGTCTCCTTTCGGGTTCATACATATGTTCCAATCCCGACACCAGGACAGTCAAAAGAACAGTCGGAACAAAATAATGAAGAGGCGTATAAGCTACGTACTACAAGTCAAGACTGAGCTTGAACTTTGCAGGACATATTTCTGGAAACACAACAGTTTCAGAGGAGAATTCATCATGCTGGGGGATAAGAAAAAAAAATGGTTTCCAACTTCTGAAAGCTTTTAGAATTCTTTCTGAGGAGAACATCAATGAAGGTTGTGTTCATAATCTGCAATTAAGTTTGAGCATACAATTTAGCTTTTTTTCAACACTTAAAGCTCCACTGCTCCACATCACATGGTAACTAATAGCTTATTTCCTTTATTGAATAACCAGAGCAAACTCAGACACGTTGTTCCTTCACAAGTTTTTAAAGATTCTTGACCTTTTTGCATCACTCTGGTGAAGCGTTTGGCCAAAACTTTCCACTAATCGCCATCAGATGACTCCATCAATCCAAGCAGAATGGGAGGATGAAAAATCGCAGATATCAAGCCAACGAACCACAGAGATGGATGAACGCATCTTCAAAGATCTTCTCAGGGCCGGAATGGATCATCCGCCATTCAGTGCTCCCCCCTCCAGATGGTTGACAAGTGATGGTGAAGTGAATCAACTTAGTCTGTTTCTTTCAGGCCTAGTCTTTGACAAATGTCAATATTAGTTCTGTCAGATTCAGAAATCTGGTTATTCAGTTCTTTGTACATTAAATAATAATAAAGACAATTAATATATGTTTAACTCTTAGTCCAGTTTTTTTATTTCTCTATCATATAATTTTATGTTGATCATCAAACTTACACATTCTTGGTTTGTGTTTGTCTTGTTTTACATTTTATTATTTTCCTTTTTATTCTAGTATTCATATTTTATCTCATGCATAGACCTTAATTAGTTAAATAAATATTCCATTTGGGCTGCACGGTGGCGAAGTGGTGAGCGCTGTAGCCTCACAGCAAGCAGGTTGCCGGTTGATCCCCGGCTCGGGCGGTGGCCTATCTGTGTGGAGTTTGCATGTTCTCCCTGTGTTAGCGTGGGTTCTCACCGGGTTCTCCGGCTTCCTCCCACAGTCCAAAGACATGCGGCTTGGGGATAGGCTGATTGGGGACTCTAAATTGACCTTGGGTGTGAGTGTGTGTATGCGTGGTTGTTTGTCTATATGTGTGGCCCCGTGATGGACTGGCGACCTGTCCAGGGTGTACCCTGCCTCTCGCCCGTTGGCTGCTGGGAGTGGCTCCAGCCCCCCTACGCGACCCCGTTTGGGAATAAGCGGTAGAAAATGGATGGATGGAAATATTCCCTGTCTGTCTCAGTTTCCTTGAATTGTGATTTAGGGCAATTCAAACGAGAACTTACAGTAGCATCTTAGACTGACTGATTTTGGTAAATATTTATTCATTGATTGAGTTATTTAACTCCATATATGATATCATAGGTTCCCTTTTAGGCCATATCTTAACAAAGATAGGTAGAAAATAAGAGGTGATGCATATGGTTAATTATCCATATTAATATTTCAAATTAATATGAATTTATTAAGATAATCATTACAATACAGACACACAAAAACAATTTAATTGTGAACTCAATAACAAGGCCAAGGTATTCGGAAGAGGAAATCATTCCTGTTTCTTCAAGTAGTTAGCGACCCATGTTTAGAAAGCAGCCAACCACAAGACCATTACTCACCCATGCATTCAATGATCCTTTGCTATCCACCCTGTAACAAGCATTGACTTCCAAATGGGACACACACTGACTTCACAGAAGACTGTCTCAGAAAACTGTGGCCTCTGAGGGGGACGGGTATTGAGTTCAAAGCACACATGCTTTGAAACACATTAGATTCAAATGGGGTACATTCAAAACAGTGTTAGCTTCAAATGATTCATCCTTCATAGTTTATTGACTTCAAACAGAAAAACAGAGGTGAGCAGTTATATATTCAGTTTGAGAGATGTGTTCCCTTGAAAAGACTGGCACATATCCTCCTCTGAGGAAAAATAAAAAAAAAGGTTTAATTAACTTTAATCTCATGTTTATATAAGAATATTCAGTATCAAGTTAATCTTGTGCAAACTGTCAGCCTTCTGCTATGAATGAGACGCAAAAAACAACCTACAGGATGACAGGTTGATGTTAAAACATAGAGACGATGCACTGCAATACACTCTAATATTTCGCTGGACTGTATTTAGATTTGACTACAGCACACATTTCCCATTATTTCAATACACTTCTGCAGTGTCACAAGATTTATTTCCATCCATTGTTGCATTAATTTATCACCAAGATTTGATGATGGTAGTGTCTGACCCCTGCGTACAGCCTTCTCCAGCAAATAAAGATTCTCAATTGGTTTCAGGTCTGGACTCTGTGGTGCCCAATCCACATGTGAAAATGATGTCTCATGCTCACTGAACCACTGTCACAATATGAGCCCAATGAATTCTGACATTGTCATCTTGGAATATGGCTGTGCCATCAGGGAAGAAAATCATTCATTGATGGAATAACCTGGTCATTCAGTATATTCAGTTAGTCAGCTGACCTCATTATTTGTGAACAGTGTTACTGAACTTGGACAACTGCAGCAACCCCAAGTCATCACACTAGCTCCATAGGCTTGTACAATAGGCACTAGACATGATGGCTGCCCTGATTCACCCATCACACTGGAACAGAGTTAATCTGGATTCATCAGAATTCATCATTTAGATTCATTAGTCCAATCATAATGCTCCCTAGCAAACTGAAGCCTTTTTTCTGGTTAGTGTCACCGATTAGTTTTTTTTTTTTTTTTTTTTGAGGCTACACAGTTGTTTAGTGCCAATCCCTTGAGTTCCTTTCGCATTGTGCGTGTTAAATAACCTGTTGCCAGCTGAAAGATGATCGCCCATGCACTTATTATCCAATAGGAGGCTCATACCTATTTTCTTGGTTGAATCCAGGTGGTGGTTAGTTTTGTGTATTAATGTGAATAAATCAAATCATAAGACTTGAGTATAAATTTAACTTGCGTATGCCAGCAAATAGCTTTTTTAAGTAGTGTATGTGTACAGGGAAAAATTAAAAACACCCTGACTGAGTAGACATCACTTGGACAAATGCTGTTTTTTAAATTCAAATGACAGTTTATGTTTGTTGGCTTGTCATGTAGGCCAATGGTTTCACAAGACATAGAAAACCGATACACCAAATGATTACTGAATGAATATTAATCACAAAATTATCAATAAATACATGATGGGGAAAAAAGTAATAGCTATACAGGCATGACATCCGACAAGTTTACTATGCGCACTATTTACTCTAGTGGACTAAGTTTTAAAGCACTCTAATATTATTATTGTGTGGCCATATAGGCTTAAATTTTGTGCATGCATTTGTAGTGTTTAGTAGAGTTGTAGTCATGTCTAGCAGTCTCATTGAGTGTTTGTCCTCTAAAGACATGGGTTTAGTGTCATAAAGTAATAATAATATAAAAATTAATGTTAATAATTATTGATGTCATATATATATATATATAGAGTTAATAACTCAGTCATTGAACAGACAACGACAAATAGATATTCACATTTATAACTTATCTAATTTAAAAGTGACTGATACTAGGATAAAAGAAAAATAAGAAAAATATCAAACAAACAAGACAAAACAAACCCAAACCATAAATGTGTAAATATGATTGGCTTAAATCCCTATGGTAAAGAAATAAAACTAAAGAATTAAACATAAATTAAACAAACTATGATGTTTATCAATTAAGGTATAAAGAAAACCAAAACATCTAGGTCTGAGAGAGGAAAAAGATTTATAGCTTGCCAAACCATTCATTGCTGAGAGGTAATTATTCTTAGAGGACAAAAAAGTTTTGTTCAGAACCGCAATACTTTGTGACCTGTGGACTGGACTGGTCCCGGATCCATTTTGGGCATTTGAATGGTGGATAGATCCTTTCTCTGGGCCAAAGTCCAGGAAAGATGATGTCTGTCATATGTTTAAAATCAGCAACTCATCTAAATGGTGATTAGCAGCCTGAAGATGACAAGGGATCAAAGTCCATAAAGAGGTTATTTGCATGTGTAGCAAGGAGCTTAAATAGTGGAGAAAAAAGAAACTCAAAACTTAAAGCTACCTGAACATAGGAAACTTCCTCTAAGTTGCTGAGACGGAAACTGCTGTTACCAAAAATGTGGTCTGCATAGTTCCAACATGGTCTTTTCATATCATTTCTTTTAATTCATTTTTCATTGTTCAGAGTTTCCTCTCAAAACAGCAAACTCAAACAAGTCTGTGTCCTACTGCTTGGAGACTTAAGGATGACCCAACCCCTGGGAGTAGGGCTGTTTCAACTCAGATTCTCATTTGCATTGCAAAGTCTATCTGCTTGTTTTTCACAGATTTAAACTTCTTAACATACACGATAGTTATACATTGGTAAATCTCATTTTATGTCCCAAATCCCAAAGACAATGAAATAGCAAAAATAACTGGCAAAAAGCAGAAACACTGGACTAACCTTACCTACATGTAGGTGTGGCACTCCAGTCCGCTCAAACATCCAATTAAGACTAAAGACTGGATTTACCATAGAAAATAATAACTCAGCTTGTGTTCAATTGTGAATTTTGCATTAGTGTGCTGAGATGATTTCAGTTCCAACCGAAGTTCAACTCATTTTTTTTAGAGGACCAAATGTCTGCCATTTCAAATCATAAAAAAATAATATGAATGCTGTGCCATTCATTAACCCTTACATAAGCACATCACACATCATGACTAATGTACCAGAACATTTGTTGTCATTCCTCTGTGCTCTCATCTCCAGACACCCCTGCTCACATGCATAGCAGATTTGTAGGCTTTTGAGCTGCATTGTAGCTTTTTCCATTAAAGTTGCTTTGACTCTTCTGGACCACTGCTGATATGCTCCTGGGAGAAAGATGGCATACACTCTGAATGTGTCACTCATTCATAGGGTCAATTAAGAACCACCAATCGACTTATCATGCACACTATTTGAACTGTGATATTGAAATGCAATATATCCATACATAACCCATGAAATGCAGGAGAAGAATATGGTTGCTTGTCTCATAAGGTCAGTCAATATTGTAACCGAACTCGTCTTCCAATGAGGTCACAATGTTAAGAACAGCATTGTGGTGTGGTGGTTAAGCGATCTCATGAAAA
>JBAMHX010000010.1:21634801-21645586 GCA_037177515.1 Pseudomugil tenellus
AATATCCGAATCATGTTGCTTAGGGGCAAAAAAATCGGATTTGAGTCACTTCGGCTCGCTGTCTGAACGTAGCCTAATTGAATGACAGGGCTGATAGGACTCACAATCGAGAGACACCAGACTATAAAAAGATCCCCTGATTGAAGAGCTTGACCATGGGATTGTGCCGCTTACCTGAGAGTGGTCCCGCAAAGTGGTGAGGAATAGCAGTGATCTAAGTTGAACCTCAGTTTAAGACCCCACTGGTCTCGAACTAAATGCTCCATATTGGAAATAAATGGATTGGTAGATTTTCTCCAACAAAACTACACTATTAATCTAGCATTGTACATAAACTATAGATATACAAGGCAAGACCTGAAAGCACTATTACAAAACAAACACCTCAGACCAAGGAACCTTCAGGGAAGGCTCAACTTGCCATTCCAATTCAGTGAGCTACTCATTATGGCACTCCCCAAAGTTGAAACTCTTCTGCCAATTGCTCCAATACAACTGGTGAGCTAATACACTCCCAGGTACCTCACTGATTACTGTAATCAACTCCCTATCTGTACCTTTCAGCCCTATTCTAGGTACATGTTGGATTGGGTGAACATGTTGGTCCACTGAAACCGGTGTGTCTTCTATGATATCCAGACTCAAGAGTGCTGAGGCACTTGGAACCACCAAAGCAAGTAAGGTAAACTGAATTGATGTTTTTAGCAGCATAGCAGGTTTATACATACATAGGTCTGTGTATAATGGAGACAGGTAGTCCGTGGTGGGGGTGTTGTGCTGAGGTGGACCACGTACATACAATAATGGTGACTTCTAAGTCATTTACAGAAGGAAGACATCACCTTACTGTGTTGATTGTTGGAACAGAAGACATACAGAACATTTTGAACATTTTCATCCAAAATGAGAAAAACAAAAGTAGTAATAGAGTTCTTTAGACCGAACTACAGGTTTACTTATGTGACAAATAAAAACCATGAAAGAAAAAAAGCTGGAGGAATATCCAGCAAATGATTCCATGTTTCATGGGTCTATGCTTGCAGTAGGCTTTCATATTTGCAACACACACTGCATGCACATACAGTTGCTCACTGCACTGTGAGAAATACCTGATGTTCATATTAGTTCATCCTTTTTATGCTGTCACTCAACATGTATGCTCAGTCAAAACACAGAGTTTTCTGAACCCATAATTTATGGCAGATAACAGCCAGCAGCCCAGACAGGTGGCTATTAGTCCTGATAAATTATGAATCAACTTTATCATGCTCACTGTCTCATGCTGGAAATAGTTTATTCCTAGGAGACAGTACATTTGGAATGTATGTTTTTCTTGTACTTCTTTTTTTCATTAGCAAAGGTATGATTCTATATGTTTGTTTTCAAATTTCTCTGAATGCTTGTTAGTGATTATGAGCATGTCATTGAAATAAACTTGAGGTTGTATGTGTGTATTAATTTGTTTGAACCTTGTGAGACCATTTTGATAGTGCATAGTAAAAAGAAGTGAGCTGACAGCAAAGTGCCTTGCTTAAACCACCAGACAATATACACAAATCCATTGGCTCCAGAACACACACAAACACACACACACACACACATGCACACACACACATACTAATAATACATTTGACTTGTGGTAACCATGGGAAAAGACCAAGGTGGGCTCACAGGAAAGTCCAATTAGAGTAGACAGTTAAAAGTGTTAGGGCATAATTACAGCAACATTTGGATGTTCCGCCTATTTCACACTGAGGAGTTATCCATTTCCCTTCTCCCTCAAAGCTCACACTATTCACTTTCATTTTCAATCAAACACCTCGGACATAATCTGAATATTTGTGCCCACTGTGTTTATTGATGACTTAATAAATGAAGAACAAGTTCTTTGCTATGATTTGCGAACTTATTCTAACTTTCAGAAAACCACAGCTGAACAATTAGGACAATAGTTATATACAGTACTAAAGCCAGCCTATAAATGTAAAGAATCTAACAGGATTGTAACAACAATCAGAGAAAGTAAATCTATTCCTTTTACCTCACAACCACCTTCAACTGGATTTTAAATTTAGTTTCAGTTTGTCCACCTCCCATTTAAAACCTTGTCCTGGGTGGCATGATCATGTGAATAGGCATTACACATAATAGATGAATAGGTGGATGAAAGTCCTTTTCCCGGAATGTTCACATTGCATTACATTTGATATTGTTTTTTCTTCAGAATGAGACTATCAGTCTTTGTGTCTGTCTATCCAACAGCTAATCTATCAATCTGTTTATTCTATTCTTTTTCACAAAGTTGAAAAATATATTGGTATCAAATTGGGATCAAATGATAACTTTACAATTGAAAAGCAAGTGCTATTCCTCAGCAAAACAGATATTATCAAAAGAGGGAAATTGCTATGGGAAACTAGATACGGAACCAAACAAATTGGGCCAGAGAAAAGCACACACAGACACACACACAACCACAAACAGATTGAAGAGATTGCACACACTGCTCAACCCTGACCTCCACAGCAATATCTGGTCCTCTTGCGCCCCACTTTCTCACCATAGAGATGTCAATCTCAGGGTTGCATGGTGAGAGGGATTGTGAGTGTCTGTCAATACCACATCTGCACGTTGCACCTGAACCAACACATTCACTACACTCTCTTGCTGCTACTTAACTATTCACAATGTGGAGAGCTTACTATTAAAGCGTGTCATCCTCTATCCCTACATCTTTTATAGATAGATCATATACAGACAGTGCAAAATATTTTTTTGTCTCTACATTGCTTTAAAAAGTAAAACGAAAAGAATAAACACTGATAAATAGGTGTATTTTTTCCTTTTTATGGCTAAGTAATTGTTATTATTCCAATTTTTGAAGGCAGAGTAAGAAATTTTATTTATTTATTTTTTACAAAGTGGGCCTATTGTATCCCCTTAACCACAGGATAAGACACATTCACCACACGCATGCTTTAACAACAGGCATAGCAAATTAATCATTAAAACTATACATAAGCATTTTTCTCTCCATTAGCATTTGTTTTGCCCCCACTAATGTTTGCATGGAGGCTAACCAGTTACCCTGCCTCACCCTGTTCTCTTCATCTACCATGAGGATTGTTGTGTTATTATGGCATCTTCACATCCTCTCGTTTAATCCAAACAATTTTCTTTGTAGTTTGCACAGCAAATTACTAAAATGGCAGAGAGACAGCCAGGGGCAGTGTGGCTTTTGCAATTAACCCCCATAACTGCAAAGTAAGGGAAATAACGCTCGACTTTGGCTTTAATTACAAAACAGCAGGGAACTGAATCTCAGATGTGCACATGAAATACACACTGCTATATACACAGATGCGTGTGTACTTTGTACATGTATGAATGCCCAAATATAGCATCTCAAACATCCTGTAAACGAATGGAAATCTGCCAGCAGCTTGAAATGTAACTTACTCTCGATAGTGGTGTTTGGATTTACAGGAATTTTTTACTTATAAATAAATTTGCATAAAAACATAAAATATTGCTATCCCAAATATTTTAGTCTCAAATGAGATGCTGCACAGTTTTTACAAATATCGATATGCATATTTCATGTTTTGATTAAGGTCTTGGGCAGCGGTAACTCTGCATCTTTCAAGGTTCTGAATGACATAAATATTAATAAATGTAAGCCCACTGTCTTCTCTTTGCTCTTTTTGCATTATGAATGACATCACATAACATTAGGTTGCTGGGTAATGATAAGAGAACAGTGCTGCTGGTTTGATGAGTTATGCATGAAAGGCCTTCTCTCATCCCTCCCCAGTTTCAGTCTCGGCAAATCTCGTTTGCTTAAAGCTGTTTTGATGTGTGCCGATGTGAGACCTTTGTGTGGAGTGTTTTGACTTTCCAAACTTCAATTTAGCAAATGTTAGATTCATTACTTGGAGCTTATTTTTGGATGTGCCAAATCACTTCTGCCTGAGGATGATTGTCACTGGTCTTGTTACACAATATTGTGTGCTTTGTTTGCATGTGTTTGTCTGTTTTGAAATTGAAATTTGGGAATCACCACCTTACAATTGTACATTAAAATGCTTTCAAATGATGACAGGAAACAGAAAGGACAATCCAACTATTCATAATAAAATCTTGATGGGAATTGTTGATTCATTTATCAACTTTTTTTTTCATTTACTGGTTATATCAGCTTGTTCTATTGTGTTGTGGAGGTCTTTAGGTGAAATGTGGGGTACACTTTTGTCACCAGTCTATCTCAGGGCTAACACTGAATCTGAAAAGTGTATGTATCTATGAACACATTCCAAAAGAAAATCTGTGTGGGTAAAATAACCTCACGTCCAACTGAGATTCGCACCCAGTACCATCTTGGTGTGAGGAAGCAGTATACCACTCTGTAGCCCGGAATAACATTGTAGTAGTTTTCATTTTTTCAGAATAGATGTCAAAGAATATCATGTGAAATCCTACCTATGAACCTTTCAGACTTGAGGTTGAAACGTTATGAAAGCGTTGCTAGAAGTTATTTTGTTTTTCATTAATTCATTCACTTTCTATACCACATATTCCAGTTCACGGTCACAGAAAACCTGGAATCTATGTTTGACGTGTGAGGCAGTGCACACCCTTTCTTTGTGTGGATCAAGTTCCACATAAAGACACTGTGTGAGAAAACATTCCTCTGGTGTAACAGCGCAGTGATCCATACTAGCTATTTTGTGCTTGCCCTGATATTAGTTGACCTCCATTTAACAGGAGCCGTTATGTGTCTGATAGTAACAAACTTTTAGTCTATGCAGGTCAGAGAACATTAGATGATACACAATTATTACAACAGTAAAAAATTATATTGAGGTTATAATTGCTGTTCTAACATGGGTCTGTAATAAAGTTGTGCTGGTGTACGCCGGCTTGTGCTTTATGAGCTGAGACTGCAATATCTTGCCTCTATTCCACTGTCATATAAGATAGAGTGTTCAGATAATGTAACCTAAAAGTACAGCTAAGCTGACAGTCATATATTTCTTCTCCAAGTTAAAAAAGGCATTTAAAAAAATATTGACTAAATTAAAAACTTTGCTATTTTACAAGAAACAAAGCTATTTTTGTTAGGAAGCGGGTAGGTGGTGGACCCAAATGCAGGTGAGGAGGTGAAGCAGGGCGTAGCCAGGGTGAAGATAAACAGGTTTTATTAAACACTGGACTGACAGACTACGAATTTACTTAATGATCCCTCAACCAAACAGACACACCAAATGAGTTAAATACACAGGAAACAAACGAGGGACAGGTGAAAACAATTACCAAAATCAACCCCAGGTGAAACTAATTGAACAAATACAGGAATCTGAAACAGAAAGCAAAGGTCAAAACAGGAAAAACTACACAATAACAGGAAACCAACGCAAACTAACCCAAAACCCTAACAATTTTACACAATGTTTCACACCAATGTGTGAAATATCCAATGTTTTACACTTACTGCTTGATTCTGATGCATGAAAATATGTGAATGTATTCTGAGATTCATGTGACTGAACAACTGTTAGAACTATGAGACATTGAGACAAAGAGCTATTTGGTCAAAAGCCATACAGCCTTACTAGTGTCATCTCTATTCCCATGCATGGCAATTAGACCATCTTGCTGAGTGACTGTTATTTTTTTAATGTTGTGATAAAGGAAAGAAAACGGGACACATAAATATATAAAATGTTTGCAAGTTAAAACTCCTTTCTAGAGTGCTCAGGATGTCTCGATGTATAGAAGTTAAGAAACCATGTGGAAAAAAATGTCTGGAATTGATACACAGTGCAAATCTGAATTAATCTTGCACCTCAAAAGTAGTTGTACTCTCGCTGTCTGAAGGCAATCTCAAAGATGCAGCGACCATAATGTTACATCCAGAGTTTAAAAACAACTAAAATTAAAGCTGCAAGCAGCATTGGAGTCTCTCGCACCTAGGGCTGTCGCGGTTAAAGAATTACCACCACAGTATTGCATGTTGTGGAACTATTTTATTGTACATTACGCAATTTACCCAGATTTAATTGTGGGGTTATCACTTATATAACAAAATATATTTTTATTGTCCCATGCAGAATTTGTGGTAGAGATTAAGGTGTTCCTTGTTTATAATGAAAATATTAGATTATAGCTTCGAAAATATATTTCAAACAACAACGGATAAACCAAATGTTTTTCCTAAACAGTCTTTTAAGTGCACATCAGAAAGGAGCATCAATCGGAAAACGAAACGCACAGGCTGTCTTGGGAAAGCTGCAGAACAAGTACAATGCAAAACGGCAGGATGCGTTAACAGAAATATTAATTTCTTTATCATAAAAATAAAGTCTCCTAAAGACAGACTTCATCACTGGTTGGCATGTCCTTGTTGCGTGCTATTGTCACTGTCCCCAGAAGCTATTTTACATTACGCCAGTCATGTCTGCTCCCAGGGGAGGAGCTTCCACAGCCTATAATAGCCTGACGTGGCCGTCTTACTTCAGTCTGGGTAATCACATCTCTTCCTCGCTCCAGGCAAGGAGGGTGGTCTGATGAGATACCTCACTCATGTTTCAGAGAACCGGGGTTAATTTCTTAACCTTAAGTTCTCTTTCAACATTCGTTTCAGTATCTCACTATGGGATATAGAGACTCCCGTATTGCCAGACAAGCTTACCTCGAAGACCATTTCACATGTTTACATTTTATACAGGTATGGTGCCCGCACTAAGCACTGGGTGAGATAGTGTTGGATAGTGACATCCAACATGTAAAATCTAGCTAAAGTGTGAGGTGTTGCCCAGTCAGCAGCCACACAGATGTCTTCCACAGAATCGACCTCAAACAGTGGCAAGGATGCTGCCATCCCACGAGTGGAATGAGCACGCAAACCTGCAAGGGGCTTCAAGCCTTTGCTCCTATAAGCCATGGTAATAGCCCTCACAATACAATGAGATAATCTCTGTTTAGTGATGGGCTTCCCTTTGTTGGGTGGAGCCCAGGATACAAAGAGCTGTTCGGATTTTCTGAACTCAGCTGTTCTGTCCACATAAACAAGTAATGCTCGCACTGAACACAGAGCGTGAAGCCGCTCGTGCTCCTGTGACGAGAAAGCCAGCGGGTAGAAGTTTGACAGTTCCAATGGGCGGTATGGTAGAGCCGGGTTGAAAACCTTCGGCACATAAGCAGGGTTTGGCTTCAGCAGAACCTTCGACTCCCCCATCAAAAACTGCATACAGGCTGGATTAACTGATAATGCCATAGTTTTGTCCCCAAATGCTATGTGACACGTCTATATGGCAGCCAGATACACATTGACTGTGGAAAAAGCCAAGCTTTTATCTGGAAGCCCTTGTAAAAACATCAAAACAGTGGAAATGGGGCTCTGAAAGGCGACCACCCCCGCATCCACACACCAGTCCTCAAAATTCTCAAAAAGCTCGCCATTTGCCATCATATGCGCTATGCGTAGAAGATGATCTGGCGCTTTGAATAGTGTGAATGACGTTTTGTGGAAGCCCGGAGGTAACCAAATTAAACATCTTACGGGCCAAGTCCACAGAGTCATGCGCTCTGGGTGGGGATGGAAAATCTGCCCGAAAGCAGATCGGCTCCACGGTTCAAGATGCCGGGCACATGAGTAGCTCTCAGAGACAACAGGCGAGAGCCGCTCCACAAAATCAGTCTGTGTGCCAATGTGTGCAGATGACATGAACCCAGCCTGCCTTACATGTTCATATATGCCACTAGTGTGGTGTTGTCAGTCCTGACCAAAACATTCTGCCCTCTCAGAAGATGTCTCAGTGCCAAGGAGACCGCCATGAGCTTCAGACAGTTTATGTAAACTGCATCTGTGGGCTCCATGTTCCATTCACTGTTCTGCTTTCGTGCGTGGCACCCCAGCCAGACATGGAAGTGTCTGTGGTTACGACCTTTCTTGTCAGCACGGTTCACATGGCAACACCCGTGGTTAGAAATGCTGTGCGTTTCCAAGGGCGTAAAGCCAGTATGCATGACAGAGAGATCAGCACTCGACGGTGAGCGTGCCGCGTTGGACTCAGTTGGACACCTGAGGTGCTTTAACACCATCTGCAGCCCCATTCACTCCGCCCCTGTCGGAGTGAGAGCTGGCCTGCAGGTTCATTACTGGAGCAAAAGCGCCCTGTTGTGGGGTCATGTGCGGCCGCACAGCCCCGATCCGTTTTGTCATTTTCATTGTTTTTTGGGTTTGTTTTTTTTACTGGTTGCGCCGTTGGCTAAGAGCCTGGTTGCACGCCGGGACAAAGTTTTTAAACACATTGGGAAGGAGGGAATGTTTGTGTTTGGGGACTGGTGTGAGCTCAAGCATTGATGTTTGTCTAGCGGACTCATCTCTGGCTCCACTGAGCTCTTTGCAGGTCCGATCTTCTTCCTCTTTGCTTCGGCTGTGAGCGGCACAGTCTCTGCACGTCTTTTGCAGGGCTTGGAACATGCTCTCAGAACTTCTGACATTGTGATGGTACCTGGTAAAAAAAAGGCATTTTCATCTCCCCTCAGAATTTGGCGTATGATCTGGCCTCTTCCGGGCTGATGTCAAGTAATTATCAACTAGGGCCCCATTTGGCATGATCCGTGGTCAAGTCCCCAGCCTCTGTTCCTGTCCCATTGTTGTTTTGTATGGAAGGGGTGGCAGCCTGGCAGACAGGTTGTCATCAAGAATGTCAGATGGCAACTTGTCTCTGTTCTGAAAAGGGAATTTGAAATGTGTCCATGACATCAGGATCACATCAGAGGTTGCTCAGAAAGGATGTCCATTAACTTTCTGCCTCAGGAACTCATCCTGCAGCTGCATGTGAATCTCTCAGCTTTTCCCACTAGGTGAGTTGCCACCAAAATGCACTTCTCCTGGGTTTGCAGCAGTGGGCACCAATTTTAAAAGCTAACCTTTTTTGAGCTGGGTTCCCCAAAAGGATTTCCCTTTCTTTTAAAAGAGAGTTTGTTCCTTTCCACTACTGCCTTGTTCATCCTCAAGATGGGTGATTGGTCCAAAATCAAGATACAACTGCATATTCAGGGACCAATCACAGGTCCCTGGGATACTCCACAGGTAACCATTTTAAAACTGTGAAACAGTAGTTTTGATTACTGTCCATTGTTCTGTTTTCCAATTAACTCCTAAGCTAACAGTAAGCTGCATTTATTATTCCACACTTATTTTTTTTTTAAATAAAACAGTTGTGTCAAACACCTTCTGCAAGTCAATAAAAATACCAAGCGCATACTTATAATTTTCAGTTGCCTTTGCTATTTCTTTTACCCTCTCCACAACTGCATATGTCGTTGTTCTATTTCCTCTAAATCCATATTGGTGCTCACTGAGTAATTATTCTTGTTCAATAAAAAGTTTGAAAAATGTTTGTCAAATAATTTGTCTAACATTTTTTGAAAATTGATGAAGAAGGAACACTCGTCTATAGCTATTAATGCATTGGTTGTCTCAATTTTTTAAATAATGTTATTATCCTTGTTTTTTCATATTATTTGGAAAAATACAATTTTGAAATGAAAGATTACAATTTATATTTAAGTTTTACAATTACATCAATTACTTCTTTGATGACAAACATATCAATGTAATGCATGAATTTTTTTTTTTTATTTCTTAAAAATTTTTATTACAGTCTATCCCTCTCATTAATCCCACAAAGGAAGATTGAATTTAATTGTACTTGACAGATGGACTAAACAGTTTTTTTATTTTTAAAAAAAATCACACAGAAATGGCTTGGGTCAAATAGCAAAGGCAACTGAAAAACCTTGAAAATACAAAAATTACACAAAGTGAATTTAAGCATTTCAATAAGCAAGGTAAATACAATAATTAAACCACAAAAGGTTACTATATAAACCATGAAGTCCTTCAATTAAATCTACTTAGAAAAGTAGGTATGGATTTTAACTGAAACTGAAGTCTATTAAATGAATTTAGTCACATTTTAACCTAAATGCAGGATTTTAGTGCACATTTTGAACACTTTTAATATGCAATTTAACTAAACACACTCAAATTAAATTAAATCAAGAATTTTTAATGAACAGTTTAACCATATTTTTCAACTGAAATTATTTTTATAAATTACATACATAAACTGAATATTTAATTTTAATACCTAATTTTAATAAAGCAAAAATTCACTGTATTTTAAATACCTCCATAAGTGCTCCATTCTCCATAAGTCAGCGGCATATGTTCTCATGAAGACAGGGGCGAGAACACATTACACCAGTTTTAAAATTGCTGCATTGGCTCCCTGTACATTTCAGGATTTAGGTTGTTCTAGTAGTTTAAAAGTGTCTTAATGGTCTCAGACTTTATTTCTCTAATCTCTAACATTTGCCACATAAGCCAAAAAGTTATGGATGGTTCTCAGAAAATTTGTAGGATTTCTGCTTTCTGGAATGAAGGACAGATTATTA
The DNA here is from genome assembly GCA_037177515.1 of Pseudomugil tenellus. Classification (NCBI taxonomy): domain Eukaryota; kingdom Metazoa; phylum Chordata; class Actinopteri; order Atheriniformes; family Pseudomugilidae; genus Pseudomugil; species Pseudomugil tenellus. The sequence goes on from JBAMHX010000010.1 coordinate 21,645,272, forward strand.
AAGTTTGGAGATTATCTGGGTGGGTGGTTGGGGTGTTGGGGGAATGGTATGGCTTGGCGTAGGTCTGCCCTATCCGAGTGCTTTTCTAGTTCTAGTTTTCTTTTTTAACACACAACAGTAAGCTTTCAATGTGTAAAGGCTTTTGTGCTTTTCTTGTATGAAAACACATCATTATTAAAAAAATTTAAATAAAAGTTAATTTTACAGAAACTTTCACTGCAAAATTTAGTACTTTTAACATCCATCCATCCATTTTCTACAGCTTATTCCCGAACGGGGTCGCGGGGGGGCTGGAGCCAATCCCAGCTACACAGG